>CALYLW010000595.1:140000-212500 GCA_944989445.1 Ampullaceana balthica | reverse complement strand
CCAAACTGCGGACGCATAATATTGTATCGGTTGATCAACGTTTTTTTAGGTTTCACTGGTATACACTTGAATTGACATTAATGAGATTTAGCCTTAGAAAACTTATAGGTTAGTGTTTTGCTCGGCTGCACACAGTGTCAATATGTTCGTTCTAGTAAACCACTTATTAAGTAGTAACACAAATGAGGATACCTAATAAAACATATGGCCACGAAGTACATAAGTGTGGTTTACAGTTTTCTGCTTCTCAAAACTGACTGGGACTGACACTTAGCGGGATGAAACTATATAAAACTTCTTAAATACACAAAAAGGCAATTATCTCCAAACAGCTTGTTGCAGCGTTGTTCCCCCTTCGTAAAATGATTATTCACCTGACTGCGTTCTGCCTCCGTCTACAAAATCTAATGATAGAAGATTTACGAAAAATGTTTTATCTTGGATACATAAATGTGTAGACAACAATAGCAAATTGAAAATAAACAACAAATGAATAATCATTAAAGAATACATATATATATATATACAGTGGTACCTCTGTATACCTCTGCTTTGGCTTTGGTATAAGTCCAACTTGTTATACGTCTTGTTTGGACACTAAACATTTTGCATAGTATATGACCTTTGTTTGGAATACGACCTACTTGTATGGGGTCATCCATAACTGACGTAACGCGAATTTTTGTCGATTACGCCCCCCCCCCAAACCATCACACGTCATCACAAAAAGTAAGCTCCCCCCTCAAAAATGTTGTCACAAAATGTCACCCTCCTCCTCATAAAAGACATAATTCCCATTTGAAATTGAGCATGTTTCAAATCTTATTAATGTCATTAAAGTATTTATTATTAGTTAAGTGTAATGCTACACTCTGATTTCGTAACACGCGCGAAGCCATTTAACACGTTATTAAATAAATTGTGAGAAATCACAAATTTAAGTGAAACTTTTATGTAATGTTGCACTCTTTGATGTGACGTCCCATTTCTTAAACAACCCCTCCCCCCTCGTCACACATCGTCACAAATGTGTGACCGCATCCACCATGGGGGCATGACGTCATCTATTAGAGCATGTTATACAATTGCTTTTGGTCTTAGAGTGCGGGAGGGCATTTATTTCGCGGAAGCATCCCTCATAGCTTTGAGTGCAGAGAAAAGGGCCAGTAGAAAGGGGAGGGGGGGGCAGAGGAGCAGGAGAACACGCCATTGTCCCATGAGGACGGACGGTTGCCATGCCATATATATATAAAACATTTTTCAGCTATGTTATTTCAACATCAAAGAAAATTGCAACTTTAATCAGAGAAAGTGTCAATGTAGAAAGTCTATGGAGCATATTTTAGAGATTACAATCAGGATAGATGCTTCTATTGGATACAGTGGTGGTTCATTACGTGGGGTTGCCATCAGATCGTCAAACAACTTACAAATATTTAGTGAAGAAGAAACGTTTCCAGTTACATATGGTAAGTGTTGATTTTTGCTTAAACTAAAATTCATTTCACTTATTTATTCTTAAAAATGAATGAAGTTATTTTTTATTAATTAATGGGCCAAAAAATAATTAAAATCTCGTTTTTAAAACGTATAGCACTTTCCCTTCCTAACTAATTGTTCGCATACATTTGAATAGATTTCAACAGCTCCATCGGCAATTTGTTTATCAACGGCCAGCAGCTAAACACCACCAGGAACAAATGTGAGGAATACATTAACGAGCCGGAATTAAACTTAACATTTGTATGTAACGGAGAACTTTCCCCTTGTTTGATAGAGATCTGGACCAATAACTCAACAGAGCTCGTACGGGGGAGAGACAAAGTTAAATATATTAGCTTTTACAACAGATCCCAAGAACTAAGTATCACTGTCAAATACGCACCCTGCAGTTTGGATAGTTTTTATCACACTGTCAGCTGCCAGATTAATATTGGTGAGTGGCATATTTACAAATATGTGACATAACATTATTATTATGAAAAGGAAATTAAGATATATACCTCGAATTAGGACACATTTTTATATCTCTGGGGCTAATCGCATTCGTAAATTAAATGATTTTTAAAATTATTCAGCGTACTTCACATAATATTTTTATCATTAAGTATTAATTTATAGCAGTGGAACTAAATGAAGGCGAAGAACAAGCAAGCAACACACGTCTGGTAGAATGTATTTATTTAACGAAACATATTTGGAGCTAGAAAATGATGATTCAACAGTAATAAACTTTTTTTTCTCCCCAACAGAATCCAGTGAGTACACAAATGTCGCCATTCGTACCCACGTAATTGCATATATCGCTTGTGGAAACACATTCATCTTAATTCTTTCAGTTGTCGTCGGTTACTTCAAACTTAAAGGTGAGTTCAAAGTTCATAGGTCATAGTAACGAGCTATTTAACTTATCAATGCAAATAAAGTGTGAGATCAAAGCGTACTGGTGTGCCAAAGTCAAAGTTCAAGAGCAGTCAGTATAAGACAACCAGCCGCATGAACGAAACGTTGTTCTTAAAATCGTTAATTCTATATATTGTAAGAAAAATAACACATGTGTTATAAGTCATTCTACATCTAAGCGAAAAAATATGTTTTAAAAAATCAAATTAGAGACAATGCATGCAAATACATTATAAAATAATGGCAAAAGGAAAATAATATTATTTTATTTGTTTGAAATTTCTTCTAATATTAAAAAAAAATTATTATGAGTTAGACTGATATTTTATATTCTTCCCTGATAAGATGCAGTTCTGGCTTGTGAAAGCTGTTTTCCTTGTGTAGACGACAAGTCGGATCAAGGCAATTATGACGTACTTAACCAAGGATATCTTCTGGTTGATGCCGGGATGTACCAAGGCAATAACGAATACGCCACGAGTGGGTACACTTTGATAGAATCTAGTAACCCCACTGACGATACACAACAGATCGAGGCAGCCCAACAAAATATTTATGAGACTATAGATGAAGTTGTCGTAAATACAAACGGGGTTTTCCTAAACAACACTCGGCACATCATGGTGGAAATCAATAATTTAAACAGTGGAAATGTTGAGGGAAATGAAGAAATTAGCAATTCTAATAACGACTCCAATTCAAATTGTGGAAATGTTCAACGCGGAAGAGAATATGAAAGTCCGACTTTTAATATTACAATTCACCATGCAGACATCAGTATTGATACTAACTATATTTCAACATAATTCAATCCTTGAATTCATGAGACATGATATGGTTTCCTTCGTACAAGCCGCAAATGAACAATGCGTTCCTATCAAATGTTTGTGACAAATACTGAACATTGTATATGGGGTAAAAAAGGATTTCTTGTGTAAGACTTTAATCAAAGTTACTATAAAGGTTAAGACGAAACATCAATCATCGTTGCCGTCTTACACCAGCATAATATTCATGGTCCACTTGGAGATCAATAGCCTTCAGATATATTTTAACTACTAGAGTATTACCCGTAAAAAATAAAGGAAGTTTTCAAAATTAATATATTTCAGCGGAAGTCTATGAATTTTGCAACATCAGAATAAAATATAATGTAATACAGAACTTTCAATGATTTTGATTAATTTTATTTTATGAATTTATTTCCGTATTGAACAATTTTATGCGGACGTTCGAAAAGAGTTATTTTTGGTGCAGTATTTTTTTTTCAAGGCTGCTTTCTAAAATAATAGCGTTACGGAAGGACGGAAGGACGGAAGGACGGACGGACATACATAGCAAATTATGTATATTGATAATCGCTGTCTACTTGCCAAGATTGTCTTCGAGTTGTATACTTCTTGATTCATTTCTTCTCCCCTATATGTTACATCCCATCTTTGTAACATTTTTCACTCCTCAGTCTCCTAGAGCTAAGAAACTTTCTTCACATTTTTTATGAGTAACACTTGGTTTTACTGACATAATCTGTTACAAAAGTCGCGAAAAAATCAGGGTAAAAACTATTTAACAAAAAAGTTAGGCGAATATTTTTTCCCTGTATGTATGTAATACATATTGCATAAATCCTAAATATGCATTATGAACATTTTGTGTTTTTTTGGAAAATAATTTAATACATAAGATGTTTTTAGATACATGACATTGTAATATGTGGTATCAATAATTATTTACGATTATAAACAATATAATAGCCCAAGTCACAGGTTGGAAGGAAGGATCCGTAGCGCTATGACGTAATTTTTTGACGTTTTTATATTTAAGTATATATACAAGGCGCGCATCAGGAGGTGCGCAAAATTCTAAAAATTCTTTAAAAAATATTATATAATGTCATAGTATACATGATTTGAGGATTTATAATTATAAAATACTTTGTATACATTTCAGGAAGTTTAATATTTCGTATTTATCAAACAAGGATAAGTTACTTGGGCTTTTTACCCAAAAAGTGGGCGCCATTGGCGCCCTACAGCCCAAGTGGACGCCGTAGGCGCCCTAAAACCACTAGTAATAATAATAATAAATTGATAATTTATATAGCGCTGTATCCCAGCAAGGAACCGTGGTCACGGCGTTTTTATATGGAGATAATAACATCCCTATATATATTGCGCCTAAGCGCGTCCGTGTGTGGGTGCTCGCTATGCATGGTAACTCCCGAAAATAAAATAAATTATTGAAAACGTAAAATAATAAACATGTTGGTGTCGAGATTAACAAGACGGCGTTTCTCGCAATAAAATATTGTGACTTTTACGTCATAGTTCGAGCTCATATTAATTTGTAAAATGGAAACAAAGTAACAAGAGCCGCGGTTATTTCAATGAAATGTGATTTTTTTTAATGGCACTATCTGTTTGTGTGTTCATGTTTGTGTGTGCAAGTGTGTGAATAAAGTGAGTGTGTGTGTGTCTATGTTGTGAACTAAATGTGATGAGACGGTTTATTTTTATGTGTGGTAATGTTGCGCCTCTAACAAGATTACGTATATCTTTTTTTTTAATTTTAAATAATTAATATATATTTGCAATTTACATCTTTACACTGTTTTCTTTATGTATTTTCGAGATGTATGTCATCCAGCCGTTCGAAAAATTTATTTGCTTTAATCTTTCTCCAACAGTCTACATTTATGTTCAACGTTAATTTACCTAACGTTCTGTTTACAAACCACGGTCACTGTTTTCTTTAGTATAATATTTTAGCAATATTTATATTGATATACTATTATTTTGTTTATTATCAAATACACAGTATCATTTTACAACTTTTCGTAATATCCTCATATATGCTTAAATTTAAATACTTAATGTATTTGACATTTTAAAAGTCAGTTATAAATAATCAAATACTAACAATGTCTTCAATGCATTAGAGAAAGAAAGCACATGAGTGAAACCAGATACCAAACTCTATAGTTTAGCCACTGTTAATTTTCTTTTTGCATAAATTAAGTTAAACATGCTAGGTAAGTTATATTTATAAATTAAAAAATGCATAAAGCAAGTGATTAGTGATGAAAGCAATGCCAATTATTCTTAGGTGGTAATATTTATTTTACTTCGGTGCTTAAACAGTTTACACGATTTTTTTTTCTGGAAAGATTGCTCCATAAACTGCCCCAAGGAAATAGAATGAATGGAAAAAAAAGTCGGTACTGTTATAGACGAAAATGGATTATATATAGGAGTTATATGCACGGACCAATGAGTGTGGGTAATAAGTGGAACAGCTATTTTTATATTGAGTACAACTTTATGACCTTTTGAAATGTACCATTTATTGGTCAATAATATCGCCCAACCCTGGATGACATAAACACTATAGCTTAGCAAATGGTTTTATACTTTTGCTTATATTAAACTAAATCAGCAGGGTAAATTTTAAGCCCAGACATTGCGATTCAAAATGTTTTTTTAAAACAAATAAAACCCATGCACACCTTACTTAAGCATCAAAATTCACATAAATCATATGCTGTTTATGATTTGGGTGGCACACACTTCGGGTATAAACTGTACGGTTCTTTAAGGTATACATATATTTAGTGTAAAGACATATCGTGGGTATAACGATTCATATATAGGTTCTAGCATCAGAAAGTGCGTGCTCAAGCGAAAAAATACACTAACAGCAACTGATATTTAGACATAACAGCTTGATTTTATTTGAGCAATATTATGCAACGAGGATAAAGTTTTGTATAAAGACTGATTTCAAAGGCAGCTCATGTGGTTTACTAAATGGCAGTTTTCTTTTAAGCTGTATACACTTTCTTGAAAAAATTATATTTAAATTATTCTGATTTAATATCAAATGCCTACAAATATATGTTATATATTAAGACCATTACCAAATATGTAAAAAAGACCATTACCAAATATGTCATTTAATGAGCTAAAAAAAGCTACAATGAAAAAAGGCTTAAATACAAATACAACGAAAAGTAATCATTTTGCTTAGTGGAACAAGTATCTGCCAATTTATTGCTTTGTTAATACTAGAAGAAAAGAGTGGGACGTCCTTTCAAAATGACATTATTTATTAGAAAATCAATCTCTATGAATTTTTAAAAAAAAAGGTTTTATGTTAATATTCGTGTGAAAAGAAGATGCGTATATTAAACCCATAAACCATATTTCCACCCTCAACTAAGCATACATATTCAAATAAATATTATCTTGCTCAAATAATAACTAATTCTTCTTAATCAGAGTTTTACAACTTCTTTTTTACAACACTGGGCCCAATATTACATGCAACTTTAGAAGAAGCTTACAACAACATGGAACTACCAAATTCAATGAACACTTCATACATCACACTTCTACCAAAGAAAGACACAGACAAAACACAACTTATAAATTACAGGCCCATATCATTACTCAAAACAGATTATAACATTCTTACTAAAACATTAGCCAATAAACTAAAACCACATTTAAATACTCTCATTCATGTCAATCAACAATGCAGCATTAAAGGCAGGGACATCAACAACCACAATCATTTAATCAGAGACATTATTCAATATACAAGTGAAAAACAAATTCAAACATGTATATTATCACTAGACCAGGAAAAAGCCTTTGACAGGGTAGACCATGCATACCTTCACAAGATATTACAACACAATAAATTAGGGGAGTATTTTTGTAATTGGGTTAAAATTCTATACAGAACGCCTATCAGCAAACTGATAATAAATAATATAATTTAAAGAAAACATTGCAATTAAAAGATCAGTTAGACAAGGGTGTCTTTTATCCCCTTATCTATATATTTTATCCTTTGAACCACTTATAGAGAAAATCAGAATGGAGAAAAACATTACAGGAATAGGGATCCCTGGAGCCAGAGACATTAAAGTGATTGCTTATGCAGATGACACGGTATTTTTCCCCACAAATGATAGGTCAATTCACAAAATAATTTAAATTTTTCAAGATTTTGGAAAAGGTAGTGGGTCCAAGAATAATGTAAACAAATCTGAAATTATGGGGATAGGTAGGTGGCAAGATAGACTAAATTTCCTCTTAGGCATAATTAGATAGGAGAGTCTTAGAATTTATGGGATCTTTTATTCCAATAATCAAACATAGACAAACACTGAAATATGGAGGAATATTGAACAATCAATTAAATAAATTATTGACAAAAACAAATACACAGCACAGACAATTTTTGGAAGGAGCACAATTATAAACACATATGTCATCCCCAAAACAATATATACAGGAACAATAATTTTATAAGAAATTAACTCACACATAACTAAATAAATATTCCAAGGAACAATACACAATATCAAACAAACAACACTAATACAATCTAAGCTTATTAGAGGAATAAACTTGCAAGACATACAAACAAAAATACAAGCACTCAGAATAAAATGTAAAGGACAAGCCATTAAAAAAAGATCAGAAAATACATTCACACATTATTACTTAGGAATCAGAATAGGACATTTAATAGCAATTGATAACAGCACTGAAAATTACATGGGTAGAAATCAATCACAATTTCATACAGCATGCATCAAAGCAATAAAAGGTAATGAATAAGTAGTACACAAAACAACCAAAGAAATATATACACATTTAATAAAAAGACAAGCAACACCTCTAAACAATAGAATTAAATGGACACAAGTTTATGGAATTAAAAACACTGAGGAAACTTTTAAAAATACACATATCAAAGGAATACCAAATAAAGAAAATTTACAATACAACACCAGTCTCATCAAGAAATTATAAACACAGAGGTGCAAGAATAGGCTGTCCACTCTAATTAAATTCATCATACTCTCTATATTCTCGACACACATATCGTAAATTTTATAAAAAGTGGTTTGATTTATCACTACCCTAATTTCATGATGCATTTACATTCATTTTTAAGGGAAATTTGAGACCCAAAAGCAAATAAAGTTATTTTTTAATTGTGCCTACCCTGTTCTTGCAAAATATACACTAACAGCAACTGATATTGTGACATAACAACTTGATTTTATTTGAGCAATATTATACAACGAGGATAAAGTTTTGTATACAGACTGATTTTTTTTAAACTATTCTGTTTTAAAATCAAATGCCTACATAATATATGTTATATATTAAGCCCTAACTTATATGTCATTTTATAAGCTAAAAAAGCTACAATGAAAAAAGGCTTGAATATAAATACAAAGAAAAATAATCCGTTATTTAAGTGAAACAAGTATCTGCCAATTTATAGCTTTGTTACTATGCTAAAAAAATATCATATCCGTCTTGAACTCATTTCATACTTAGCTTATAAAATGGAGTGGGTGATTTTAAGAGCTTTTCCCTAGAACCAAAGGAATCAAAGATATTGTTTTAATTTTTTGATTTATGGAAAAAGAAATTGATCCTTGCCCATTAGATTTTTGTAACTGTTAAGGACCTTTTTTATTCTGGTGAAGTATATCGAGGAAAGCGTGCGTTATTAAAGCAGAAATACCAAAATTGATGGGAAATATTTAAATTCATCATACTTTCTATTTTCTAGACACACATATCGTGATTTTTATAAAGAAGGGGTTTGATTTATCACTACCCTAATTTACTGATACGTTTACACTCATTATTAAAGGGAATGTGAAACTCAAGTCCAAATAAAGTTATTTTCATTGTGCCTACCCGTAGCATCGCACGGGCATTGCTCTCGTACATATAATAATTAAATAACCAATCATGTCATAATAACATAAATGACAATACGTTACGCATAAGCTACGTTAATAGTTAAAAGAAATGTTGTTTCATTAATTTTGTAAATACATTTTTATGTTTATATTAAACGAATTTTTTTATTTGTTTAGTTTAAAATAGGCAGGCCAGTATACGATGCTAAACGTTTATTTATCCTAGAGCTTATATGCGAAAAAAAATACCTAAAGATATAAAGACAAACTTGGTTAGTTAATTAAAATGAAAATATAAATATTTTTCTCCGACTACTTTTCAACAAACATTTTTTGATGATGGCTTTCTACTTGAGTGAAGATGTGGGTAGGAGTTGTCAGCTTTACTTTAAACCTCATTTACAGTTGCTTTAACATGAATAACGTTTTTTTAACGAATTTTCACTTTAAAAGTTTATAATTTTTTTCCAATAGTTTTAAAATAACAAGTTTAAGGCCAAAATCTAAAAAAATAACAAACAATTTCTTGCTAAAATAATAATAATTTAAACCAAGAAGTCGCAAAAAATGTAGATTTCGAATTGAAATTTCTAAAAAATGATATCCGCATTAAATTTGATGCACAAAATAATTTCTAACTTTAGAATAAACATATTTGCCATGTAACAACTTTTCTTTTAAATAACTGGACTTAATGAAATGCTCATCTACATCACTTTATTTTTTTCTAACATACAGTTTAACTTGCCATTAATGAAATGTTTAAATTTAAAAATAAATAAATATTAAAAAATCTATGTTTTAAAAATCTGTTTTTGCTGACTTATTTTGTCTCACCCTATACCATAAGGTCTTTTTTTTAAAAAATAATTCTATCAGTCATTTTCTTTGCAACAGAAGCTGATTTATTTAATTCGAGCAAAATCAAATTTGCTCAATATAGGCTTTCATTTTTAAACACTTTAGAATTCCAATCTTTTGACTCTTTTTCACCATCTCTGAAATTAAATCACAAACCACAAAAACATGTTTACATAGTTACCCATGACGCAATCATATTCCATCATATCAGGTGCTAACCTTTTGTAAAATGTGATGCCACTATATAACAACGGTAATCGAGTTTAGACATTGTTATAAACAAGACAGTGTGACAAAAAAACAACACTAGAAACACCACCCAATATGCGGTAAATCTTTCCTGAAAGAAAAATATCACTTGGTGCATACATTCCATGCTCTTGACAGTAAATTAACTTCATGCTGCGGGCTTATGATTTCCTATAGGGACATTTGAAGTAATTGTTTTTTTCGATTCTAAACTTCTTTCAGGCAACGTCTTGTCAATAAGGAAGCAGGTTGCTGGAGTGATAGCAGGGGCTTTCGGAGTTTAATCTCCGCCCCAAAGATTATATTATTTTGATAGTGTATTACGACTGGATCGTGAAATCAATAGTGCGCTCGCCTCACAAGGTGAGGGGCGTGGGATCTAGCCCAAGTTAAAACCACTATAATAAAAAAAACACGTAAAAACAAAGTTTTTGACTACAAATCCCTTATATTTGAGATATAATTAAAAGTATTGATCATGTTTAAACGCGACAAGCATTTACATACTGAATCTGCCTTAACTCCTGCACTATAACCGGGGGGATGTTGGGAGAGGGGAAAGGTATGGTCACCAATCGCTGGACCGAGCTCAGCGTAACACGTAAAATGTAAACAAAAGCACGCCGGTACATCGACCATGTGGTGTCAACAAGCGAACTGAGCTGTCACTTGGAAAAAAAAAGCGTGAAATTGAAAAACATACGTTGTATATAGATAAACTAAAAATATATTAATTTAATTACGGTACGTTCGATCAATCTGAAATTTTGATACGATGCATTGTTAGGTGACACATATCCATGTGCCAAATTTCAGCTCGATGGCTTCTCGGAAGGTGGGTCATTTTTTACTTTTGTTTTTCCGCCCGCCCAAAAAAGAGAGACAGAGAGAGAGAGACGTCGGTGAAGTTAATATAAGGGATTTAATAAAACAACCCAGTAAAAACAAAGTTTCTGACTATAAATCCCTTATATAAGAGACATAACTAAACTAAACACATATTCTGTAGGCCTGAGACTAATCTCTTAAGGCCTTGGCTAGTACCTGGGCAATCTGCTCCATCTGTTGAGCATTGCCATACAACATTGTCTTTACATGGGACTCTTCCGCCTCCCTCACCCCCCCGGCCATATCAAGCGCCGGGCAAGACGTCACCAGGTGTACGACTGTCTCAGGGGCTTGGCTGCAATGACGGCAGTTCGAGTCCCTGTTGTGGTCTAGCCTGTGAAAGTAAGAGTTGGTTGGGCAATGTTCTGTTCTCATCTGAGTCACCAAACTCTGGTGTTTGCGACTCAGATTCCACCACTGGTCTGAACGGCTTGGCCTGGGCATGTTAGCGAATACCCCTCTGGCTGTCGTGTTGTCAGCACACTCCTGGTACCACTTACTCCGGAAGTGGTCCTTTAGCCAGGTTTTAGCCCCGAGATAAGTGACTGGGGCCTCTGGTTGTGGCAGTGCTGCACCTGCTTTGGCCAGGGAGTCTGCCTTTTCATTGCCATTAACATTCACGTGGCTCGGGATCCACTGCACGGTTACCTTACCTCCAAGTCTTTCGAGTCTGCCCACGTCCTCCAAGATGGCGTCAACCAAGTGGGTACTACGCTTCTCACTGGCTAGGACTTTGCGGGCTGATCTCGAGTCACAAAACAGTACCGTGTCGAAACCAACAATTTCCGACCCCTGCAGTGTCCGGTGCACCCTTTCCAGGGCCCTGTGTATAGCTTCAAGCTCCGCATCGTAATTCGATGCCATAGTCCCACAGGGACCTAGAAGTTCTTCTTTTGGTGGCCCTCCTATTGGGTATAAGATGAGTGCACCATATCCTCTAATTCATTCACTTGAAATGGCAGACCCATCCGTGAACACTTTCACTTGGGTTCCCGCGAACCCTTCTATCGTCTCAAGGGCAGCCGCTTTCTGTACATGTTCAGGGCTGCGTTTCGTCACCGCTGTGTCAGTCAAAGACAAACGTATTTCGGGGCGTGTGCATTCCGCATAGAGCCATAACTAAAAGTTTTGATTATGTTCAAACGCGTCAAACATTTACAGACTGAAACCAAAATTATCTCTCCTGGTTTAAAACTGGGGGAATGGGGGAGGGTGTGTGGACATGGATGGGTGGCGTCAACGCGTTAACTCAAATCCTTGTTTAAACCACCTGGTTAAAACACGAGATGTGTTCACCGGTGGGTGGCTGGCGTGAAGTCAAGTGACCTGTAAAATGTAAACAATAGTGACCGCTACATATAGTTTATATAGATAAACTAAAAATGCATTAATTTTATTACGGTACGTTCGATCGATCTGAAATTTTTATACGATGCATTTTTAGGTGACACGGATCCGTGCGCCAAATTTCAGCTCGATGGCTTCACGGAAATTGTGTCATTTTTTACTTTTGTTTTTCCGCCCCTCGACGAACGACAGACAGAGACGGCGTTGATGTTAATATAAGGGATTTAAAAATGTTGATGAATGACTAACGTTAAGAAAGTCCTCCACTGACCTGGAGAGGGATGGGCGCCGCCAAGGTCTACTAAGCCCGAAAATGTTCTTATGGAAATATTAGAGCCTCCTACGACCTCGAAAAAGGTTATTGGACACATAAAAAATTACGACTATTAAATTTCGATTAAATACATAGTTCAGTTGTTAAATAAGTTAAAACCAATACTTGATATTTGTATACTTTAAAACATTTTAGGTGTCCTAGCCTAGCTCAGATTCTAAATGCAACTTAATACGGTTGTTTGTGTGTAATTCAAACAATTTGCATTGCGTAAAACACCGAATGTGCACGTTAGTATCAAAGAAAAATTTCTTACAATGACTTGAATTTTTAAAAAAAAATAATGCTATTAATAAACTAGTCATTAAAACTCAGAGACGTAAAATCCAAATTGAAAAAAAAATGAAAATAAATCCACCAGTTGATGTCATCCGTGAAAAACAAATTGTGGAGTTATACTTTTAAATAGATTTTTATTTTAAAGACATATATCTAAAAAAATTAAATTAGGTTTTAAATAAAAGTTCAAAACTACCTTTAATAATTGCTGAGATATCAAAGTTGATACATTACTCACTTGATTTAATACTTGATTTATTAGCTAAGATACCAAATTTCAATTTTACATTACTTTTCCAACTACGTGATTTCTTAAAGTAATATGTAAGTTTTTTCGGTAATAAAAAGTAGAAATCATACATAAAGCAATTAACTCTAATTTAGAAATACAACACAAAGATAACTTAATACAACCCCCAGATATACATAAGGATAAAAACACCTTTCTTATTCCGTATGCAAGAACAAACTCATACAAATTTTCGTTCTTCCCGTCCGGAATTCGGGCGTGGTATGGGTTGCCTGAAGAAACCAGGAAAGCCAACACTTTATCAACATTTAAAACTCTAATAAGAATGCAGGACTAAACACAAACCATAGATAAGCGTAGGACGCAATAATCTTCTGTATAGAAAGAGATGAGATGAGATGAGATGAGATAAGATAAGATATGTGGAGATATGATAAGATATGCGTGCTGTTAAATAAATATTTGTTAGCTAAGGATAAATATTTATGGTTTTAATAAAAATGATATTTCACATTACTATTGCAAAAAAAATTGTCCAATAATATTTTTTTTTGCATACTTAAAAGTTTACTTTGTTGACTAATCTGTTGGAAATTTATTTTTGGATGCTAGAGATACATTAAGATTTAGTAACAAAAGAGTTTATTTTTTATCTGTCTTTTCACCAAGGGAAGAAACAAAAGAAATATATTTTTACGCAATGTTATGTGATAAATTATTAAGTTTTTGTATTGGAATAACTTGAAAATAAAAACTTGTGATTGTCTAATGGGATCATATTTAAATCTTGTTATCTCGCTTCTAAAAGAAATCACAATTGGAAAGAGCATTACTATATGGAGATTTGCTACGTTGGAAAACTTAGAAAAAAAAACCTTACCATTCTGAGCCGCACGTCACAACGAATTGTAATCGACTTTATAACAATTTTACAGTACAGAGCTGACAAAGATTGCAAGAAGGTTAGAAGAAATGTTGTGAGGAATGAGAAAACCCGATAATTTTCTTGATAGGTAGCAGTCAGCTATAATATTAACACAAAGCCTAAGTGCACGACTAAAACATTTTTAACTATTAGGATATTTTAGGGTGAGCATGGACATTTTACAAAATAAAATCTATCAGATCGCCACAAAAGAACTAAAATAGATTATTTCAGAACAAATCTAAATTGCATGATCTATCATCCTCTTACTTTGAACATAAATAGTTCATATTTTGTCACTTGTTTCTTCACACTAAAAATGAAAAGTACTCATTAAATTATTGTTGTTATGTACTTATAAAAAAACAAGAGATATCAAAGGCAAAAGGTGTTTTAAAATATATAATAAATTCTTTTGTTATTCAATTAATTTTGAAAGCGTTCATCTTAAAAAAAAAGAATACTAATAAAAAGTAATGTTCTAAAATTCTTTATTATATCTTTTACTTTCAAAACAACTTGTTTTATTAACTGATCTATTTTAAGGTCTATGTGAATACCGTGATATTTAGTGCGGGAAGTATATTACAAAAGTTTAATTGTAAACAATATAGGTTTTAGTTTATAAAATTTCTGTAACATCCAGAAGAAGGAATAACCCGTTTTATAGAAGAACTCATTTTAAACCAGCTTCTTAAGATATAATATACTATAATATAGTTTTTACAGTTTTAAAACATGAAAAACCTTTACCTGTAACTTTTGTTTTCAATTCTTCAATATTGATTCTAATAAAATATCCAGATTTCGATTAAAAATATAAGTGAAAGTCATTAGACTATGCTCTATGCTTATTAAGCAATTTCTTAAAAATATACTATTTGTCCAAAGCAAAAGCGTGTCTTAAGTGTGCAGTATAAGTTCAAAAAAATAGGCTGAAAACTGTGCTTCTTAAAAGTATTTATTTAAAGCAATATTTGCCATACAGCCTTTAATCGAATTTTAATGTTGAATTCGATGCATATAAGCCATAAACATTTTAGCCATGACGTTTAAAAAACCAAAATAAAGGAAGAGTGGGTGAAATACAGAATGTAAGAAAAAAAATCAAATTATCATCTCATAAATTTTAATTACAGAATAAGTAAGTACATTAAATATATATTACAAAATATGTGTCTAAATATAAAAAATAAATAAAGGTAAAAAATGATTTTTAAAAACCACGTTTTTATAAGTGGACTAAAAAGAATAAAATAGTTCAAACTTATAAGCTCAAGTACTTTCCTTTAATGTGGCTAAAACGTAGGGCGGGCGCTTATGAGGTTTAACATATGCAGCTTACTCATTCTTCACTTATATATCTCTCTTTTGCCTTCTAAATTATAAATCTTTATTTTTTTATACCAAACACCCGCCTCACGTTTTTAGTCATATTAAATCAAAGTACTTGAACTTATAAGTTTTAAATTATTTTCTTCTTTTTAGGGGAGGAAAGTCATACACATGTGACGATGCGTGACGAGGGGGTGTGTTTGAGATATGTGACGTCACGTCAAAACGCGCAATTTTAAATTAAATGTCAACTTAAATATTGATTACTGACATTTTATTTAATGACGTTTACGTAAAACGCGTGTTACTATATTAGAGTGCAGCCTTGCAATAAAAACATACTTAAATGACAAAAATTTGATTTGAAACATGCTTATTTTCAAAAAGAAAATACGGCTTTTATGGTGGGGTGGGTGTCAAATCTTTAGGACGTCATATGGAAGAAGGGTCTAAGTTTTTGTGATGACGTGTGACGAGTGCGGAGGGGGTAAAAAAATCAGCCAAAATCGCGTGACGACATTTATGGACGAGAAATTATTTGATGGTTCTTATAAATTAATAACATGAATAAATAATTGCATTTGAAACGAAGTAAAGGCGTGGATTTATCATTGCATGCCATATTTATGTAAGCAGTAGTAAAAGAAGCCGCATAAGATGATATACCTATAAATACACATTTATAAAAATACACTACACATTTTGTAAAGGGCACAAGAAAGTTACTGAGGTCGCAGGTTCCCCCACCCCCACCCATGAGATAAAACATTTTATAAATTTACACATAAAAGAACATTATGAATTACTATTCTTTTATTTTATATTGATAAATAGATGATTATTTTACAAACAAAGAAATGGTATACATTAGTATGTAATCATATTTATAAATTTACTTTCCTAACTTTCATAATAGAAAAATCGTGTATTGTGCTATCAAAACTTAAATTATTTGTAATATCTTGTTCTATGGACAATGCTGCAAGATTTTTTGGTCTAAAATCGCTCATTGTGGAAAGAAGATAATTTTTAAATCACTTATATTAACTTCACCGGCGTCTCTGTCTGTCGTCATCTCTCTCTCTCTCTCTGTCTTGGGAGGGCGGAAAAACAAAAGTAAAAAATGACCCACTTCCCGTGATCCGATCGAGCTGACATTTGGCACACGGAACCGTCTCACCAAATAATGCATCGTATAAAAATTTCAGATCGATCGAGTAAATAAATTAATGCATTTTTAGTTTATCCTTATATAACGTATGTAATTGAAATTCACGGTTTGGTATTGTTTTTTTTCCCACGTGAGAGTTTGAGTTGACGCTTTGACGTCGACCCATCAAAGTACCGGCGTGCTTTTGTTTACATTTTAGGTGTCATGCTGAACTCGGTCCCCCCCCCAGGGTTATGAAGCAAAGTTGAGTTAAGACATATTCGGTCTGTAAATGCTTGTCGAGTTTGAAAATAATCAATACTGTTAGTTATGACTCATATATAAGACATTTATAGTCACAAACTTTGTTTTTACGGGTTTGTTTTATTAAATCCCTTATATTAACTTATCCGCCGTCTCTCTCTGTCGTTTGTCTTTGGGCGGGCGGAAAAACAAAAGTAACAAATGACCTACTTCCCGTAATGCCATCGAGCTGAAATTTGGCAAACAGACCCGTGTCACCTACCAATGCATCGCATCAAAATTTCAGATTGATCGAACGTACCGTAATTAAATTAATGCATTTTTCGTTTATCTATATAAAAATATATGTAGAAGTCGCTTTGTTTACATTTTACGGGTCACTTGACTTCACGCCAGCCATCGGTGAACACATATTGTGTTTTAACCAGGTGTACCGGCGTGCTTTTGTTTACATTTTACATGTCACGCTGAGCTCGGTCCAGCGTTCGGTGACCAGACCTTTCCCCTCTCCCATCCGCCCCCAGGGGTTATAAAGCAATGGGAAGTTAAGACAGATTCAGTCTGTCAATGTTTGTCACGTTTGAACATAATCAATACTTTTAGTTATGTCTCATATATAAGGGATTTATAGTCAAAAATTTTGTTTTTAAGGGTTTGTTTGATTAAATCCCTTATAGTAACTTTACCGGCGTCTCTGTCTGTCGTCTTTCAGATCGATCAAACGTACCGTAATTAAATTAATGCATTTTTAGTGTATCATTATACAAAGTATGTAATTCAATTTCACTGTTTGTTATTGTTGTTGTTTTTCACGTGACAATTCAGTTCGCGCGTTGACGCGATGTACCGCCGTGCTTTTATTTACATTTTACTTGTCACGCTGAGCTCGGTCCAGCGATCGGTGACCAGACCGTTCCCCCCGGGGGGTATAAAGCAAAGGGAGTTAAGACATATTTAGTCTGTAAATTTTTGTCGCGTTTGAACATATCCAATACTTTTAGTTATGTCTCATATATAAGGGATTTATAGTCAAAAACTTTGTTTTTACGGGTTTGTTTTATTATCAACTTCACTTTGGAGAAGCTCCTTTCACAACTGACGACACGGATATCAATTCTTGAAAAAATTCAGAGCAAAATTACAATGTTGGGTATAGAATTTTAAATCTTAATGTTGAATGAATTTTAATAAACCAAGGGGGCCTTTCCCCCCCATTTTACTAATATAATGCCTCTTCGTGTAGTTTAGGTACAGCCATAAAAATCTGGATCCTTTTTCTTTCAATATTGAACTGTTCTTTATCAATGTCAATAAAGCAATTTATTTGATGTTCAAATGCTTCATTTAGTAGGTTACATGGTATTATATTCTAATATTTTCTTGCAAGGACTTGCAACTCATCAAAGCGTTCTTGTATTTTCTTTTATAATTCCATCCATTGATAAAAATATTTTCCGTTGTACTTCTCGTTCTAAAGATGGAACCACGTCTTCTGAATTTTCACCACTCGCATTTTTTTCATTCTAACTCGGCTTTCAGTTGATATCCTTCACCAATATTTTGGCTGATATAACAGCGTTCTGTATTAGCACATCTCTTTGTTCCATGCCATGGGTTTGCATTAATTTAAATAAAAACAACCCCGTAAAAACAAAGTTTTTGACTATAAATCCCTTATATATGAGACAGAAATTAAAATATTGACTATGTTCCAACGCGACAAACATTTACAGCCTGAAACTGAGTCAATTCCACCTGGTTTAAACACGGGATGTAGTCACCGATTGCTGGCGTGAAGTCAAGTGACAAGTAAAATGTAAACAATGGCGACTTCTAAATATATTTTTATATAGATAAACTAAAAATGAATTAATTTAATTACGGTACGTTGGATCGGTCTGAAATTTTGATACGATGCATTGTTAGGTGACACGAGTCTATGTTTTAAATTTCGACTTGATTGCATCGAGGGAAGTGGGTCATTTTTTACTTTTGTTTTTCCGCTCGCCCGACGACGACCGACAGACAGACAGAGAGAGAGAGAGAGAGATTGTGGTGAAGTTAATATAAGGAATTAATTTTTTTTAAAGACCCATAAAAAAAGTTTTTGACTATTAATCCCCTATATTTGAGACATAACTAAAAGTATTGACTACTTTCAAAAGCGACAAACATTTACAGACTGAAACCGAAATTATCTCCCCTGGCTTTAAAACTGGGGGAAGGGGGTGTGGACATGGACGGGTGGCGTCAACGCGTTAATTCAACTCCTGGTGTAAACC
Source organism: Ampullaceana balthica (assembly GCA_944989445.1). Classification (NCBI taxonomy): domain Eukaryota; kingdom Metazoa; phylum Mollusca; class Gastropoda; family Lymnaeidae; genus Ampullaceana; species Ampullaceana balthica. Next base: position 193,197 of record CALYLW010000595.1, on the reverse strand, counting down.
ACTTGTTTAAAACACGAGATGTGTTCATCGATGGCTTGCGTGAGTCAAGTGACCCGTAAAATGTAGACAATAGTGACCGCTACATATTGTTTATATAGATAAACTAAAATGCATTATTTTAATAACTGTACGTTCAATCGATCTGAATTTTTTAAACGATTCATTGTTAGGTGACACGAGCATATTTGTGAAATTTCAGCTCGATGGCATCACGGGAAGTGGGTAATTTTTTACTTTTGTTTTTCCGCCCGCCCGGTGACGAACGACTGAAAGGGAGAGAGACAGATAGACAGAGACGGCGGTGAAGTTATTATAAGGGATTCAAAAAGACCCGTAAAAACAATGTTTTTGACAATAAATCCCGTATATATGAGACATAACTAAAAGTATTCATTACGTTCAAAGGCGACAAACATTTACAGACTGACACCGAGTTATTTCCCCTGGCTTTAAAAATGAGGGAAGGGACGGGTGGGAGTGTGGGGCAGACGTATGCGTCAAAGTGTGACTGAACTGTCACGTGAAAAAAAAACAATAACAAACAGTGATATTGAATTACATACGTTGTGTAGAGAAAAACTAAAAATGTATAATTTAATTATGGTACGTTCGATCGATCTAAAATTTTGACACGACGCATTGTTCGGTGACACAAGTCCATGTGCCAAATTTCAGCTCGATGGCCTCACGGAAAGTGGGTCATATGTGACTTTTGTTTTTCCGCCCGCCCAAGACAGAGAGACAGAGACGGCGGTGAAGTTAATATAAGGGATTTAATAAAACAAACCCGTTAAAACAAACTTTTTGACTATAAATCCCTTATATATGAGACATAACTAAACTAAACACATATTCTGTAGACCTGAGACTAATCTCTTAAGGCCTTGGCTAGTACCTGGGCAATATGCTCCATCTGTTGAGCATTGCCATACAACATTGTCTTTACATGGGACTCTTCCGCCTCCCTCACCCCCCGGCTATATCAAGCGCCGGGCAAGACGTCACCAGGTGTACGACCGTCTCAGAGGCGTGGCTGCAATGACGACAGTTCGAGTCCCTGTTGTGGTCTAGCCTGTGAAAGTAAGAGTTGGTTGGGCAATGTTCTGTTCTCATCTGAGTCACCAAACTCTGGTGTTTGCGACTCAGATTCCACCACTGGTCTGAACGGCTTGGCCTGGGCATGTTAGCGAATACCCCTCTGGCTGTCGTGTTGTCAGCACACTCCTGGTACCACTTACTCCGGAAGTGGTCCTTTAGCCAGGTTTTAGCCCCGAGATAAGTGACTGGGGCCTCTGGTTGGGGCAGTGCTGCACCTGCTTTGGCCAGGGAGTCTGCCTTTTCATTGCCATTAACATTCACGTGGCTCGGGATCCACTGCACGGTTACCTTACCTCCAAGTCTTTCGAGTCTGCCCACGTCCTCCAAGATGGCGTCAACCAAGTGGGTACTACGCTTCTCACTGGCTAGGACTTTGCGGGCTGATCTCGAGTCACAAAACAGTACCGTGTCGAAACCAACAATTTCCGACCCCTGCAGTGTCCGGTGCACCCTTTCCAGGGCCCTGTGTATAGCTTCAAGCTCCGCATCGTAATTCGATGCCATAGTCCCACAGGGACCTAGAAGTTCTTCTTTTGGTGGCCCTCCTATTGGGTATAAGATGAGTGCACCATATCCTCTAATTCATTCACTTGAACTGGCAGACCCATCCGTGAACACTTTCACTTGGGTTCCCGCGAACCCTTCTATCGTCTCAAGGGCAGCCGCTTTCTGTACATGTTCAGGGCTGCGTTTCGTCACTGCCGTGTCAGTCAAAGACAAACGTATTTCGGGACGTGTGCATTTCGCATAGGGCGGTTTGAGTGGGACATTTATAATTTGTCTTCTATTTCGTGGGGGTTTGACGTTCCTATCAAGTTCCGTTACTTGATGCATAAATGAGGAACGTTTCAAACACCCACGTCCGCCCCAGTTGTGCAGCATTTCGTAGCAGGACTCCCTAGTGTCTAGCCTGCGGTACCTCTCTGCAGTTGTTATGATTGCCTTGTCCCTACGTATATCGAGCGGCTCTACGTTTGCAATGACTTCCACAGCAGCTGTGGGTGTCGTTCTGTATGCGCCACAGATAAATCTTAAAGCCTGGTTCTGGATTCGACCCAGTTTTTCCAATGCCGTTTTGCTGGCAAAGGCTTGGACGGGCATGCTGTAGTCCATTATCGACCTTACATTGCCCAGAAAGAGAGCTCTGAGTGTGCTTGCTCCAGTGCCCCAGTTTGTGCATGCAAGCTTTTTCACCAGGTTGAGCTTGGCGGTAGCCTGGGAGTACATGTCTTGTACAAAATTATGCATTTGCACCTTTTTATCCAGTTTGACTCCCAGGTATACCGGTTGTTTGTCCCATTTGAGCGCTACATCGTTTATTTTAAGCACTATCTCCTGAGTGAGAATGGTTCTGCCATTAGTGAAAAGGGAATAGACCGTCTTCTCGGAGTTAATTTCCATCTGCCACCTCTGCATGTACCTACTGATATACGAAAGGTCTCGCTGTAGTAGCTGTTGCAGTCGGTTGGCATCTTTACCGGTGCTCCAGATGACCAAATCGTCTGCATACATGGCCGCACTGGATTGAAACATTCGAGGGAGGTCGTTGATGAAAGCCAAGAACAGTGTGCAACTGAGTGCTGACCCTTGGGGTAGCCCCTGTTGCAGCGTTCTCTTACTGGAGGTTTCACTGCCATAAGTTGTTTGGATCGTCCGGTTTGTAAGAAAACCATTGATCCACCTGTAAATGTTGGCCGTTACGCCTAGGGCTTGTAATTTCAACAACAGACCGGACCTCCAAACCCTATCGTGAGCCTGTCGGAGGTCGAAGAAAATTGCCACAGTATGCATTTTTTTCTGGAGCCCGTCTGTTATGGACTGCAGAAGACGGAGCACTTGATCAATCGGCTGCTTTCCCTTTCGGAAACCAGCCTGATTGATATTCAGACTATTCGTACTTTCCAAGTACCAATAGAGTCTCTCATTCACCATTCTCTCAGCTACCTTCCCCAAACACGATGTTAGGGAGATCGGACGGTAGCTGTTTAGGAGTCCTTGACGTTTACCTTCTTTAGGAATTGGAACGATGTTAGCGCTCAATTAAGCTCCAGGCAGGGCACCCATGGCCTACGTCCTGTTTATGATATTCAATAGCGAGGACATTGCTATCGTGCCAAGGTTTTTAATCATCTCGTTATTTACTTTGTCCTGTCCTGGTGCCTTGGCGGCTTTGCACTTACTGATCGCCGTTTGCAATTCGGTCATACTGAAAGGGGCGGTAAAGACCTCAGCATGCGGTCCCCACTTCTGGGTCTTTTCTCCATGTTTCCTGAGACGGTTCAGGTTACGGCTCTGACTGGTTTCTTTCTGCTTTAGGCTCACACTTGCAAAATGCTTATTCAAAGCATCGGCACATTTTGTATCTGTGGTTACAGTGCCTGTGGTCGTTTGCAAAGGGCTTGGATTTTTCGTTTTCCCCATACCAGAAAGTGAATCAATCAGTTGCCACACCTTTCTTCCGTCTGCCAGGTTAACTTTACCACACGAACTAACCCATTCTTCATTTTTTGCCTTGAGCGTTTCCTCTCGGACTTCAGCAGTTAGCTTATTATAGGCAGCACGAGCAGCCGCCGTTTTAAGTTTGCCTGCTTTTTTCCGTGCCTTCGTACGTTCACGGACAAGACCCGCCAGCTTTTTGTTCCAGAATGGTCGGAACTTTCGGTGGCTACACGTTCTTGGAATGGATTATTTTCCTAGCCATTGACAAAATAACTCCCACGAGGTCGTTATGGGCATTCTCGATTGACTTGGGGTTCTCTGGGTCTTCAGTTGAAACCGCGAGCGTGCTTTCAATCCCGTCACGGAATTTGTTCCAGTCGGCTTTGCCAAACAGCCAGTGTCTTTTGCAAAACGTGCCTTCACCAACTCAATGTCTATTTCAATGAGTATAGGTTTGTGGTCACTACCAACTTCCGGCAACACTTTCCATCCTACTTTCGCCTCTAGCTCAGCCGAGACTAGTGTTAGGTCCGTACGTGATAGGGCACTGTTGCCGGTATGAAGTAGTGTCGGAGCTAGGCCTGTCAACGGGTACCCGGGTCCCGGGTACCCGTTGCCGTGAGATTACCCGGGTAGTAAAATTCCGCCCGGGTACCCGTGAAAATGTGGCTTCAATGTCTATATGAACCAAACTTCGGCTCGCATGCGGCTTTTTTGTGTGTTTAATTTACGGCTCGCGAAAAAATTTATCACATGAAAATTTTTGTTTCAAATATATGCTGTGAAATACGTCTAAAGATAACTATCTGTCAACGGGATTTTAATAATACACCAAAATTTGTACGTTTTTAAAGTCAATAGATTAGTTACTAACAGTGTAAGATGGATAAGGGCCCGTTCATAAATGACGTTATACGCCTAGGGGAGGAGGGGTTCACACATTTGTGACGAGGGTAGGGATGCGTTTAAGAATAAATGTGACGTCCCATCAAAACGCGCCACTTTAAATTCCACTTTAAGTTCCACTGAAATATTTGATTGCTTATGTTTTACATGAATTTAAGCGTGTAGCGATTTTTAGAGTTCAACTTCACAGTAAATACAAAATTCTATGACAATTAAGTTATTTGACACATGCTCATTTTCAAAAAGGAAGTACGGCTTTTATTTGGGGGGGGGGTCGCAAAGCTTTGTGACGTCATATTGGAGTGGGCTCTAAGTTTTTGTGAAAACCTGTGACGGGGGGGGGGTGTAAAAATCGGCCAAAATCGCTTGGCGGCATTTATGTACGGCCCCTAAGACGTCAGCCGTGTGAAATAAGGTGCATGGAAGGTTGCTAGGTAGCATTGTATAGTGGTTATGACGGGGAAAATTATGTGATGTTTCGATCGGGTAACCCGGGTACCCGTTCGAAATTTAGACGGGTACCCGGGCAGCATTTTTCAACACTATTGACAGCCCTAGTCGGAGCACTATTTTTGTCCTGTAACCTTATTAAGTTGGTAGTAAGCTCGACCTCCTCTAAGTACCGCCCAGAGGCGTTTTTATCGGGATAGCCTAACGCTTCAGCATGAGCGTTAAAATCCCCTGCTATTACATGGTTCTTAAACATCGTTGTGTTGTGTAAAGGAAGGCACAACGTGTTTCTCTGGGTGTTGTAAATATTGGAAATGGTAAAAGTTTTACCAGATTTAGTGACGCTGAGTGTCAGGGTGTCTGTACCACTAAGTACTTTGCTCTCTACAATCTCCGCTGTGAGGTTGTTTTTTTACTAAAGTGACCAGGCCTCTGCAGTTTTTGCATGCACAGCGATATACTGAGTAACCCGTGATGTGCAATGGGTTCTTTTTCAGCAGAGTTTCTTGCAAAAGAGCAACGTCCACCATCTGCTCGTGGAGCAGCTTAGTTATTTCAGTTATCTTGCCCCTGACACCGCAGCAATTTAGTTGTAAAATGGATAGGTTTTCGGGGAGCTGAACCCTGGCAGCTAGCCTCTCTGGGCTTACAGTAATACGTACGCCTCGTGTCGTCCTGATCCCCGTTGCCAACACAGAGGGGAGGGGAGGGTCCGTAGTCCTCCCATGATTAAGACAATCTTGAGGTTTTCCAGCCATATTGAATGAATGAAGTGGGTGCATTTTCTTACCTTTTCCCGGTCAGTATATATTACCATACACGTACCTTTGCCCTATTATTTATGCCTATTGTTGTGTTGTTTATTAACGGAGAAATTTGAATATGTTCATGTTCTTTCCATAAATCTTAATGTTTTTCCATAAGATAGACGAATTCAAATTATTTACACATAATTTTAATTGGATAGCGTTACATCTTTAATGAATAACCGTATTTAAATGAAAAACTAAAATTATTTGGGCTACTTTAATGTTTAATTTTCCAAACAAATCGATACCTTTATGAGTGAATTCAAATTTTAGAACGGTTTTGCGGTAGTTATAACATCCACTATTCACTATGTAATCAAACAAGTGTTGTGGGAATCCATTCAGTAAGACTAGAAATTACGAATATTTTTGTTTCACCTTGGTTTTGCCCCTTCAAAGGATAAAGGGTGGTTGTCGGATTAGGTTGCACTTTTCAGATGCCCACAAATGCCGCCCCTAAATGTGTGCCTACCGGGGCGGACTGCCCCCACCACCCCACTCTAGCTACGCCACTGGATACTGGTCTGTAATTACCAAGGACTGATTCATCACCTTCATTTAAAGAGGTGGGTTACGTCTTTTGTGTGATACCATTCGTTGCAGGAGTCACACTGAATGGCCCTTTGTTTGCTATTGAATGTCTTAGTACACATTTTGCATTTAGATGGTGCTGGGCCTGTGTTAAGTTCTATGTGGCCTGAGGGAAGCAAAATGAAAATTAATCTTTTAACTGCTTGATGCCTTGATTGTTTGCCGAAGGAACTTTGGATCGATTTTTAGCCCACTTCCTCGTATGCTAGCAAGCTGACATTTTTCAGGAAGACTCGTACCGACGATAAAGATGATCTATCAAAATGTCAGATCGATCGAACTTACTGTAATTAAATTAATGAATTTTTATTTTATCTCTTTTTATCTCTATTAAGCATGCACATTTTTGTGCTTTACTGTCGCGGTGCGTCTTATATTGAACAACCTTTTTAATATTTTCCTGTCACGTGGTGAGGTGCGTATTATATTGACGATAATTTTTTAAAATATATTTCTGATCTGTAAATATTTATGCAAGTCTGTCTCGAGTGCGCAATATATTAAACATGTTTTATAAACCTTTTCCAATGATAAAATTGAGCTGAAATCTAGCAGGCAGACTGTAGTAGTTTTTTTTTACTATAAATCCTTTATATATTTGAGACATAACTAAAATTTTGGATTTTTGCTTTGTGCGATGCGTATGATAATTAACATTCTTTTACATATGTCTGGTATATAAAGAATTTATAGTCCAAAAAAGTTATGTTTTTTTTTAAATTTGTGCTTAAGTTAGAAGTGTAGTCGATGTAATTTGTGTCATTGTGGGTTAATATTATTTATACATAACTCTCATTTTTTAGGATGTGTATTGGTTGATGTTATTGACCTTAAAAGTATTGTGGTTATCACAAAGACTAAGATCAAAATTGTCATGTCTGGGGTAGGCTAGGTTTAAGGCTTATCTAAATTTAAAGCTTAATATATTTACTATTAAAATAATATATGTTCTGTATAGTTTTGTTAAAAATGTGTTACTTTTTTGTAATTTTAATTAAGTTCATAAGAAAACTTAGATAACAAAATGCTACATTTCAATTTTGTTTAAGTTTACTTATTTAATGTTTTATTTAGTTCTGTTGAACTTATTTATTTTTGGACTATGCTTAAAAGAAAATAATAGCCTAACTATTAATTAATTTAATACTATTGGGTTTTTAATTACTTTTTTACTGCTACTTAATACTTACTGTTGATATTTTATATTTTAAAATATTATTTAATTCGTTCCATTTTTTTAGCGACTAAACTCTATGCTTACTGTAAAATTTATTTTTAAAACTACCATTTGTTGTTGTTGTTTCTTAGAATATGCAAATAATTTCTATTTATAATAATTATCTGAAATCAGCTTAAAATTGATAAATTAAGAGATTTACACCTAGTTAATTTAATTTGAAGGTTTATTAGTGGTGTTATGTAAACAGTTACATCTAGGAGACTTCAAAATAAATCACAAACAAAAATAATCATGTGAAAAGAGGAGCGGTTTAATAATTGTAGTATAAAATATCATAGAATATACAATATAATATTATTAAAGAACTTAATTTTTAAGTATTTGGTTAATTAAATATTAGTTGAGTATTTAGTAATTAATTTAGTATTATGAATTTGGAAAACATATATGAAAATATATGAAGAATCGAGACTGTTCACAAAAACGGGTGTCTTTTATCGGAATAAGTTGCACAATTATATCATTGTATCTCTCTATGCTCATTTGCTTTTTAAAACTTTTACTTTTTTCAAGCTTCTTTTTAATTATTTGTTTGTATAATCTTAGGTTTGTATGTTGTTTCATTTATGTTTTCGTTTGGCTCATGCAATCAATTTGTATAAAATAACAGGAAAAAATTGTACATGCCATTTTATACTGACCCAAAAGCAGTTTTAGAAAGTATTAGTATTAGTATAATAATTTATTCCTCAATAGTTTTAAATACGAATAATTGAGGGGATAAAAGATTGACTAAACAATTTATTAAACAACACTTGAAAGAATGTTAAACGTAATTTTAATGCTTTTTAAATCCCTTATATTAACTTCACGGCCGTCTCGTCATCTCATCATCTCTCTCATCATCTCATGGGCTGGGCGGGCGGAAAAACATGGGCATTTGTAGTTTATCCTTATATGAGGTATGTAATTCAAATTCACGGTTTGTTATTGTTTTTTTCTTCCACTTCCACGTGAGTTTGAGTTGACGCCGACCGTCGTGCCGACACCCCCTCACGTCCCACCCCATTTATTAAAGACAAGGGACATCACTCGGTGTCAGTCTGTAAATGTTTGAAAATAATCAATACTGTTAGTTATGTCTCATATATAAGGGATTTATAGTCAAAAACTTTGTTTTTACGGGTTTGTTTTTATTAAATCCCTTATATTAACTTCACCGCCGTCTCTGTCTTGGGCGGGCGGAAAAACAGAAGTCAAAAATGACCCACTTCCAATGACGGTGCGCTTTTGTTTACATTTTACGTGTCACTCTGAGCTCGGTCAAGCGAATCGGTGACCAGACTTTTCCCCTCTCCCCCTCCCACCCACCCCTCCCCCCCCCCTAGGGTTATGAAGCAAACTTGTGTTAAGACAGATTCAGTCTGTAAATGTTTGAAAATAATCAATACTGTTAGTTATGTCTCATATATAAGGGATTTATAGTCAAAAACTTTGTTTTTACGGGTTTGTTTTTAAATCCCTTATATTAACTTCACCGGCGTCTCTGTCTCTCGTCTCAGCTGGGCGGGCGGGCGGAAAAACAGAAGTCAAAAATGACCCACTTCCCATGATCCGATCGAACTGAAATTTGGCACACGGACCCGTCTGACCTAACAATGCATAGTATCAAAATTTCAGATCGATCGAACGTACCGTAATTAAATTAATGCATTTTTAGTTTATCCTTATATGAGGTATGTAATTTTAAATTCACGGTTTGTTATTGTTTTTTTGCCACGTGAAATTTTGAGCTGACGCATTGAGGCGACCCAACGAAGCGACGGGCGCTTTTGTTTACATTTTACGTGTCACTCTGAGCTCGGTCAAGCGAATCGGTGACCAGACTTTTCCCCTCTCCCCCCACCCACCCCTCCCCCCCACCCACCCCTCCCCCCCACTAGGGTTATGATGCAAAGTTGAGTTAAGACAGATTCAGTCTGTAAATGTTTGAAAATAATCAATACTGTTAGTTATGTCTCATATATAAGGGATTTATAGTCAAAAACTTTGTTTTTACGGGTTTGTTTTATTAACTCTTCGTGTTTCAATTAAGCATGCACATGCATGACATTCGTAACATCTACACACGATTCCAGATTGCTTTCTTCTTAATAATAACTAGGGCTTGGCAGAATTTAAGTTTAATGGACTATATTTATAATAGTCATTATATTACTGAATTTTAGTGAATTTCATGCAAAGAGAGTTGGCCAATTTAAGCTTGAAAATATTTAAAAAATCTTTTTTTTTAAAGAACACGCTTTTGACATAATCACTACTTTTAGTTATGTCTCATATATAAGGGATTTATTGTCAAAAACTTTGTTTTTTTTTCCAGCTATTTTTAAAACTTATAATAAAAACTCTTTAAAATTCAAGTCTGAAGCCCACACATCTTTTTAAATCCCTTATATTAACTTCACCGGCGTCTCTCTCTCTCTCTCTCTCTCTCTCTCTCTCTCTCTCTCTCTCTCTCTCTCTCTCTCTCTCTCTCTCTGTCTGTCTGTCTTGGGCTCGGCGGGCGGAAAAACAGAAGTCAAAAATGACACACTTCCCATGATCCGATCAAACTGAAATTTGGCACACGGACCCGTCGAACCTAACAATGCATCGTATCAAAATTTCAGATCGATCGAACGTACCGTAATTAAATTAATGCATTTTTAGTTTATCCTTATATGAGGTATGTAATTCAAAATTCACTGTTTGTTGTTTTTTTTAAATTCCAGTTCCACGTGAGTTTGAGTTGACGCCGACCGTCGTGTTGACGACGACCGTCGTGCCGACACCCCCTCACATCCCACCCCCATTTATTAAAGACAAGGGACATCACTCAGTGTCAGTCTGTAAATGTTTAAAAATAATCACTACTGTTAGTTATGTCTCATATATAAGGGATTTATAGTCAAAAACTTTGTTTTTACGGGTTTGTTTTATTAAATCCCTTATATTAACTTCGCGGCCGTCTCTCTCTCTGTCTTGGGCTCGGCGGGCGGAAAAACAGAAGTCAAAAATGACCCACTTCCCATGATCCGATCGAACTGAAATTTGGCACACGGACCCGTCTGACCTAACAATGCATCGTATCAAAATTTCAGATCGATCGAACGTACCGTAATTAAATTAATGCATTTTTAGTTTATCCTTATATGAGGTATGTAATTCAAAATTCACTGTTTGTTATTGTTTTTTTTCTTCCAGTTCCACGTGAGTTTGAGTTGACGCCGACCGTCGTGTTGACGACGACCGTCGTGCCGACACCCCCTCACATCCCACCCCCATTTATTAAAGACAAGGGACATCACTCAGTGTCAGTCTGTAAATGTTTGAAAATAATCAATACTGTTAGTTATGTCTCATATATAAGGGATTTATAGTCAAAAACTTTGTTTTTACGGGTTTGTTTTATTAAATCCCTTATATTAACTTCGCGGCCGTCTCTCTCTCTCTGTCTTGGGCTCGGCGGGCGGAAAAACAGAAGTCAAAAATGACCCACTTCCCATGATCCGATCGAACTGAAATTTGGCACACGGACCCGTCTGACCTAACAATGCATCGTATCAAAATTTCAGATCGATCGAACGTACCGTAATTAAATTAATGCATTTTTAGTTTATCCTTATATGAGGTATGTAATTTAAATTCACGGTTTGTTTATTGTTTTTTTTGCCACGTGAAATTTTGAGCTGACGCATTGAGGCGACCCAACGAAGCGACGGGCGCTTTTGTTTACATTTTACGTGTCACTCTGAGCTCGGTCAAGCGAATCGGTGACCAGACTTTTCCCTCTCCCCCACCCACCCCTCCCCCCACCCCTCCCCCCACCCCTCCCCCCCCCACTAGGGTTATGATGCAAAGTTGAGTTATGACAGATTCAGTCTGTAAATGTTTGAAAATAATCAATACTGTTAGTTATGTCTCATATATAAGGGATTTATAGTCAAAAACTTTGTTTTTACGGGTTTGTTTTATTACGGGTTTGTTTTATTAAATCCCTTATATTAACTTCACCGCCGTCTCTCTCTGTCTTGGGCGGGCGGAAAAACAGAAGTCAAAAAATGACCCACTTCCAATGATCCGATCGAACTGAAATTTGGCACACGGACCCGTCTTACCTAACAATGCATCGTATCAAAATTTCAGATCGATCGAACGTACCGTAATTAAATTAATGCATTTTTAGTTTATCCTTATATGAGGTATGTAATTTAAATTCACGGTTTGTTATTGTTTTTTTGCCACGTGAAATTTTGAGCTGACGCATTGAGGCGACCCAACGAAGCGACGGGCGCTTTTGTTTACATTTTACGTGTCACTCTGAGCTCGGTCAAGCGAATCGGTGACCAGACTTTTCCCCTCTCCTCCCCCACCCACCCCTCCCCCCCCCCACTAGGGTTATGATGCAAAGTTGAGTTAAGACAGATTCAGTCTGTAAATGTTTGAAAATAATCAATACTGTTAGTTATGTCTCATATATAAGGGATTTATAGTCAAAAACTTTGTTTTTACGGGTTTGTTTTTTACTAGTCTTATATTAGCTTGCTTTGTAAGTTTAATCGGAACTATCCGTCCAACTATTTGTTTATAATTTTTTCACGCGCCCAGTTCACGCGTTGACGCCGACCGTCACTGTTCACACCCCCTACAGTCCCTGCGCCCAGGGGAGATAAAAACCAGGGAAGATAATTCTGTTTCAGTCTGTAAATGTCGCGTTTGAACATAATCACTACTTTTAGTTATGTCTCATATATAAGGGATTTATAGTCAAAAGGTAAGCTGGCTTTGCACTTAATGTAAAATGCGTAGACAAAAAAGTAGAAAATTATTGCATTTTTAATATAAGACTAGTTTTTAAAAAGTGTTTTTAAGGTTAATTATTACACGCTTTTATTTAAGTCACAATGTTTGTATGTTGTATCCATCATTCCTTCAAAACTTACAACGTAAAATTGTACCACTTCTGATTGTCCTAGAGATCTAAAAACCTTACCACATATAGAACTTGGATGACAATGCATTGTATCAAAATTTCAGATCGATGGAATGTACCGTATTGAAATTATTGCATTTTTAGTTTATCTATAGTCTATATATAAGCATCGGAACCCGTCTGCTTTGTTGACATCCATGAGTTCACCACGTGAACACAACACCATGGTATAAGGTGTTTGGTATAAAAAAAATAGTGGTAAAAACGATGTGTGGGCTTCAGACGTGAATTGTAAAGAGTTTTTATTATACGTTGTAAAAAAATAGCTGTAAAAACAAAGTTTTGGACTATAAATCCCTTATATATGAGACATTACTAAAAGTAGTGATTATGTTAAAAGCGTGTCCTTTTTAAAAAAAGATTTTTTAAATATTTAATTATTAATTATTTTTTTAGAAAGAGCTTTTAAGTAGAATCGTACGCTGTCAAACATATTTTTAGTACAGGGCTGCGATAAAGCTTTTAAATAAAATACAACCGACTAGAACAAATTGTGGAATCAAAGAAATACCTAAAAGCTTTATTAATTGACTAATATGAAAGTAGTAGATTCGCTAATGGCTTCGTCAGTAAAAATACGTTACAAGAGTATTACAATTATATTTAAATTATATAAAACAATGTATATCATGAACAAATTGTTACGTAACAGTGAAAACCACAACTCGAAAAAGATTTCACGGTTATGCAAAATTGTAAATTTGGTTTAAGATTAAGCACTGATATTGTATCGTTTAATAAATATATTTTCCGTGTACATTCCTGCAGACTCGTGATTAGCCACTTCATAAATTATGTGTCAATGTTTATTTTTTCATCGTCGTTTCCCCGGGTCATTTGCGTCCTCAACTAAAAAAGAAAACAGTAAATTCCCAACGGTTTTCTACATTCGAGACTGGATTACTGCTCGCATATACAGTGCCAGTAATTGCAATATTTGAACTCCCGTCATGATCAGCACTGTTGAAGTGTCTAGAGACAACACAAAGAGCCTGTTTATATGCATTATATTGGTGGTTTCTAAAACGATCTCCCAGACAACGACCTGTTTAACCCACGTAGATCTTAATGCATCTCATGAATAGAATTTCATAAATCACGTTGCAACCATGTTTCAATTTAAAAGTAAAACAAGAGTGAAACAAATGCTGTTATTGCAATGGTCATGGTTGCAACCTTTTCTTCTAATGTGTACTTACAGTGCTTTGATAGTAGGAAGGAGACTTCTAACACGTATATCGCTGAATGGATGAATATGGTGTTCTATTCTAAATACTACATTAAAGTTATTACAAAAATACCCCAGCTTTGTTGTGCTAACAATTTATATTTCTATATATTACGTTTTGTAACCTACTTATAAAATAGATGTATTTGGAATGGATTACGAATAACACATATAATAAAAGTTTTGTTGGATATTAAAAAATGGATATTAACAACTATATATAGTAATGTTACTTTTCTTCGTACACGCATATTAAATAAAGTTTATATAACATTTTCGTTTTACAAACAAAACATTTAAAGGAATACCTACAAATAAATTAAGTACAAACATTTTTAGATGAGTTCATTTTTAATTAAAATGACAAACAAGACCACTTACTAAAATATCCTTGTTGAATTCAAATATGTTGCCCAAAAATAATTAGTTTTCTTCTATGAATTAAAGTGCATATACAGCAGTGTGTTTATCATTGTATAAAAATAAAGTTCAGACTCTGGGATTGTGAGGTTTATTTTGTTGTTAATATAAGCACGTACGCCCGGAGTTACATCAAAAGAGATATTTAACTGGTTTATCTTAAAATGTCCCAAATTTCAACAGACACCCCTAAAATTTATGTTCTACGCGATGACTTCAATAAGGACGTGGTAGCGATAATCAGTATACCAGTTACTACACAAGTAGTTCAAAATAAGCCCAACTACTGCCTCGATGCTGTTTAGTCGGTTGAAGACTTCTGCTTTGCTGTAAAGTTACTGACGGCATCAAACATATTGAAGGTAAACGAAGATATGACATAAGCAAAGCAATTATTTTGGGGCTGACGCCAATCTTAGGAAATTACCTTTATAATAGATAAAAGATGGCACTTCTGACATCTAATTGTCCAAATACGACAGAGATCTCAACTTCTGTATCGACAGGAAACTCGTAAAGAGCTACTACATAGGTTAAGTGTAAATGCTTATACTTTCTTACCCCCTGGTCAGTTGCGTCCTCAACTAAATAAGAAAACAGCAAATCCGTTGCAGTCTCCTTACTGCATTGAATACTGGACTACTTCAACTTTAGTGTGTGAGGATTGGCTTAAATAAAACTGCAGTTACTCAAGAACTAACAAAACACTAGGGTGTGCATTGTATGAGGAGAAATTCAAGTGACATCAAAACGATACTAGGTATCTTCACTGGCCTCCTGTGGCTGCACAAGTAGACCACAATATTTTATCACTGTCATTTGACTGCATCGATTGAATAATTTGAAGTAATTAACATCGGAGCATGTATCTCTAAAGGGGCTGCGTTCTCTACGCAGTCCTTTCGGTAAGTTCTCTAAGCAGATGGACACACGAGGAAGTCCCTTGGCGTGCGCTTCTTTGAATCGGTGGCACTACTATTGTGGAAATGTCTTCCAAAAATGTTGAAGAGAGCGACAAAAAGACACATTTAAGAATAAAATTGAAGACTTTGAAGAGTTTTTGAACATAAGAGCGCAACAAGCATGTTTGGTTAGCATAGTCGTGTTAGCGCTGTAGAAGAAAGCCATCATCATGATGTGTACTCTGGTAAATTATCATTCGTCTTCTATCTTGTTTTCCAGTATCATTCAGAGATCTTTATAGGACAGCCATGTGGAAATAATACTATAACAATAACGTATCCTTATTAATTAAACTCTAGTCTTTATCGATAACTTTCCCCGTACTTCAATCCAGCGTTTCATCTTTTAGGTAATTTCACCTTAAAAATCTAAATTAAGTTTCAAATATTTCGAGAAGTACTAGTCTCTCAAATTAATGTTTGCATCTTTCACTGTCCAACCATTAGATTGATCAATATAAGATCATAGTTATCAAAGAAGTCTCTACACCTTCTATGTCTCACTTCATGACGATCGATACAACTCGTCAGGGCGTGAAATTCATACCCCAATTAATAATTTAATAAGTGCCTTCGAGTGGCGACACTTGTTAAATAGTTATGTTTCCATGTTCTTTTTCCTAGTATATGCATTTCTCCAATTGTTTAGATTTCAAACCATCCAAGTTCAAATTCCAATGACATCATTCATTTTCATGATATGAGATATTATCTTATCAATTACATACTCGCCTTCTATACAGAATATAATGTCGTGCTACGCGTATCAAATTTTAAGTAAATATTGTTCATTTGTGGCAAAAGCTTTAAATCTATTTGCATATATCCTTAATACAATAGTCTAGAAAATGAGCTAAGGTTTTGTTTTACTCAACTAGGTTGTTGTCATTTGGACATTCGGGCAGGCAAATGATAATAACATTGTTGACAGGTAGAAACTGTGTGTGGAAAGGATTATTCTTACAGTCATTACAATTTTGCAGTAGATATGATTTTCCTTGTAAAACTCGGCTGCCTTATGTACATGACAAGATTATATAAAAGATAAAATATATAATAATCAATGTTTTACTGTTGTCTATATTATTTTGGTGCACATGGATTTGATATGAGTAATTTTTTCATTCATTTCAACAGTTTTAAATATATTTTGTAAGATGAATAAGATAAAATTGTTAAGGTCAAAAATATCATGTCAAGTTTGATTTAATAACAAATGCGTTCAATGATATAAAGTATCAAAAGGAGAATTAAAATAAATACATCTATAAAAACGTTAAAAGTATAATTGACGGATTTTTACATCATATTATTGGAATTTTCTTTCTACTTGAGTGTCCATAATTTCTCATTCTCCTTGACTTCAAACATTTTCAACTTCTACTGTACTGTCAACAGCTTCACCTTTGACTTGACTGCCAAAAGCTTCATCTTCGACTTGACTCCCAACAGCCTCACCTTCCATTTGACTGCCAACAGCTTCACCTTCAACTTGACTGCCAACAGCTTCACCTTCGACTTGACTGCCAACAGCCTCACCTTCCATTTGACTGCCAACAGCTTCACCTTTGACATGGCTGCCAACAGCCTCACCTTCGACTTGACTGCCAACAGCTTCACCTTCGACTTGACTGCCAACAGCTTCACCTTCAACTTGACCGACAACAGCTTCACTTTGGAATTGACTGCCAACAGCTTCATCTTCGATTGGGCTGCCAACATTTAGAAATTTTACTTGAATGCCAACAGCTTCACCTTCGACTTGACTTCCAAAATTTTCAGCTTCCATTTGACTGCCATTATTTTCACCTTTAATCACATTTTCTTTTTCAGTACATTTTAATGTTACCTCAACATCCTGAAAGTGAATTGCTTCATCATCTTTTTGACTGGAATCATCTGGTGGTAAAGATGGTTTATAAAAATAAAAAAAATAAATGAAATAATAATAATACTAATAATGATAATAATAAAATTCACGATTATTTATCTATGCTATATAAAAGTATTCACTATCTTTAAGATATTTTTAGAAAGTTTCCACCAGTGGCGTAGCTTTGGAAAAATATGTTGATGCTATAAATAAAATATAATTTTTTTAGAAAGTAATAATGTACTATAGATTTTATGATATGATAATCTGAAGAGCTTTCTTTATTAAAATTGAAGTTTTCTGCTTTTTCTCGTGACACAATCTTTGATGAATCAGTATTGTCAGCCATGCGATGCTCAATAGCCAACCTAATGTTATGAAGAATAAAACTTTCTTAACTGTTTTTCTGCATAATATTTTGTTGGCTATTATTGTTAGTAATATGAGCTTTCTTTTTGGTTGTTTTAAGATAATAAGGTATCAATCAACAGTTTTAACAAAAGTCAAAGCATCCTTACTGTATGTCAATAGTTTCTCAGTAATAAGGCTGTGCAAATCATTTTAGCACCGTAATTATACGTTCTGGCATCATTGACTTCATACAGTACATGTTTCCAGACAGTACCATTATTCCAAATGTCAAAAAAAATTCAATAAGACTAAAAAAAGTTTATACGTCTGTTCGTGTGATTAGCTGCTTTTGTCTGCCTCTGTAAGATTTTCTATACTTTCAAAATAAGCTCAAAAAAGCTCCATGGTATATTCACTATTTTTTATCCTCAAGTCCGTTTAAAACATTGCCTATAGCAGTTAAACGATTTTTTCAATGGTGTATTGATATGGAACAGAATGCGTAACAACGTTTAGTGTACAACAAAATTGTTGGAGAGTTCGTTTCAGTTGGAGCAGCACTTTAATAAAATCAGGTGTAATGAAATGTTTGAGCAATATACTTTTTGACTTTGAGATTTATTGCCGTTGAGTCTTTCTTGAGCTCCTGTATACTTTCGGTTTATGAAAAATTATTTTAAAAACCGTTGGGCTCACTGCATTGATAATAAATGCAAGTTTTCATCCTTACGTACTGGTACTTTATTTCTATAAACTAATCCTTGTATTTTGTTGAAGTTTTATGACTTGTAATTATAATGTATTTGATAAAACAGTTTTCGCTTCCACAAGATGAGCTGCCGACAAATTTGAATCAAGTATAGGTACCAAAACATCAGTGTCATGTTTTTATGCTACTTTAGCCTCTTGGTATTTCAAGTCAGTAGCATTAGTTTCAGAAGACGTTAGGTTAATTATGGATTTTGAAGTTTTGGCATTAGAAACGTTCAAATAATTTAAATGAATTCCTTCATTTGTTATTAATTTTGCTTGGCTTTTATTACCACGTTTTTATTAACTCGCTTTCGTTCCTGTGTGTCTGTCAGCAATTTTTCAAATCTGCCAACGTAAACTTAAACCACTTTTGATGGACCTAGAGATCTCACAATTTTAGCACAGATAGATCTTGGATGACAATGCATTGTGTCAAAATTTCAGTTCAATCGAATGTACCGTTATTAAATTATTGAACTTTTAAGTTTATCTCTATATAAGCATCAGTATCCGACTGCCGTTATCAAAAATTAACAAATTTCATTGATCGAAAATGATATAATATTAATATTTAGTTTTTCTAATAAATAAACTAATGTAATGATCTTAGCTGATATTGCTGGGTTTTTTTTAAAATAATAAATCATCAGTAAAAATAAATACTTTTAAAATCAAGAACAAATTTCAATAATAAGATCTACACCTTTTTAAACCCACATAATTTAAGTTATGCTTTAAATATATTTTGAAAAGCCTTTTTTTCGTTCGATAGTTTTTATTGTCTCCAATACGCATACTTATAATGTATCAAATTTTTAAAAATTAAGTATCGAGTTTTCCTAAAATGGTTATATGAAATGCATTGTGTTAAAAAAAATGTTAATAACGATTATATCATTTATTTTTTCTTACACCTTGAGGACCATATGTACATCCATTTCCTTCTTCGTTCTTTTCTGTAGCATTGGTTTTCTTTTTTACCCTGGGAGATATATATATATTAATAATTGATTAAAATGTCTGTTAAATTGTAAAAAAAATAAAAAATTCAATGCCAATAACAAACCATAGTTAAAGATCAACCATAAATAAAGCGTAATTTACATGTCATTTTAGTAACGAAAAGAGATCTTTTATACAGCTTGAGCAGTGCTGCACATAAAGCAAAACATGATTAAAGATGATATTTCAAAAGCTGGTGAAGCTGATATAATTTTTTAAGATTGTTAGAAATTGTGGAGTAATGATTGATCTGGTGTTGTCGCATAATAATCAATATTTACCCGCTTTTTGCTGCTGTTACCTCCAACTCGGTGGTCTTGGAAAATGTAGTCCAATACACATTGAAATGCTGGAAATTCTTCCAGAGTATATCATTGTAATTAAGGCGGTATTTCTACAGTTTAGGCTAATAGTCTTTTACCATAAAGCTTTCTATAAATATAAATATACCTTACCACATTACATGAATAAAAGAGATCGCCAACAAAGTGATGAGTACTTTCGGAATAAAATGTGGAAAATCTTGTTTGTCTGAGAAAGAGAGCAATTTATTGCTATTTGTAATTTATGTAATAAATTCGTTGAAAGTGCGGAGGACATTTTTTTAAAAATAGAAATCAATTCAAACTGAAAGAAAATCTCGCTAAGATTCAAACGATGTTTTAAAGACATTTTCATAAATATACTTATAAATGTCACTAAACTACATTGCTTATAGCATTATTGCAGGTTTAAAAATTAACGACCTTAAGAAAATCGTGAAATAAGTTGATTGAATCAAAATGCAATTTTTATTTAATAATATCGGCAAAGCAGTTAGGCATAGGTAATGTAAATTTGTGTCCTACTGTACATATTATGTTACAATGTTTTATAAATAAATTCATAAATAAAGAAAATGAAAAGAAATAAAAGAAATAAATAAAGGAATGCAATAACACTTCACCAGAGATATCGATTTTTATAAAATTAGACATTTGAAAACGCTTGAGTTGATTTGGCGTAAGCATTTTCCTAAAAGGTAATTAACATTTTATCTCAATTATGTTAAGAGATGCTAGGTTTTGTTTTTCTTTCTGTTAGTGTAGGAATATTCCAAGACCCATGGTTAATTTGACACATTTTCTTAATATTATATATTCTTATAATAGTATTTAGAGAGAATGACAAAGAGAGAGAGAGAGAGAGAGAGAGAGAGAGAGAGAAAGAGAGAGAGAGAGAGGGAGCGAGAGAGAGATAGAGAGAGATAACCTATTTGCTGTCTCAAATTGGTTAAAAATAATATATAGTTCTGAGATTTGAAAAAATTTGAAATGTTAATATTTAATAGTTTTTAATATTGATTTGTACATTTAATTTATTTACACGTTCATCGATATGATATTTACAGTAAAATTATGAAAAATACGCACCCATAATTATAGGAAATAGCAGTTCTCTGCTAAGGATCTGTCTATTGTCAAACGATCTTACTACAGCCCCACGTATCTTGGCTCCGTTTAGACATTTTGAAGCCTTTATTGAAACATTAAATTCTACCAGATTTTCCGCTAGTTTGGTGCACCCACATTCTGGAGAAAAGTATTCGCCTTTCTCACATTTATCTTTCAGATTTATGTGACACACCTACAAATAGAAAACCATTCCAGAAGAAAACATAAAGCTATATTTATTAGATTTATTTCATTTATAGCATGAAATGAATACAATATTTTAAAGTATTCTTTTTAATACTCTTTCCATAAAGAGTAAATAAATTCATTTTATATAGGGCTGTTATCGATTAATTTAAATTTAATCGTTAACGTTTGAAAAATTATCGATTAATTAATCGATAATTTCGATTAAAACAAAAAATAGAAATATATGACGTCATTAAACTGAACATTTATCACGGACATTGAAAATTAAGAATATTTTGAGCTAAATTTCACGACAATGTGTAGATACTTGATTTGTGCTGAAGGTGGTACGTCAGCGATGTATTTGATCCTTTAAAAGAGAATTGTTTATGGCAGTAGACACAGTAAAAGTTTTCACCATCTTCGAATTTGCCATCCGCAGTTAGCTTAAAAACAACATATTTGCTCAACTTTCTGGTTATATGTTAAATTTAACTGCGATGATGCTGTCAGCAGGGCCGTCTTAACGCATAGGCACGTTGGGCATTTGCCCGGGGGCCCACGAGCATATGGGCCCCATGGGAATATTTTTATTTATATATATTATGTATATTCATTTTTCATTCCTGTGGGGGAAGGGCCCAACACTATTTCTTTGCCCTGGGGCCCAAAATGGTGTACAGACGGCTCTGGTTGTCAGCCATTTTATAGTTGACGTCTGCCGGTCAGCATAGATTAATAAAATAAACGCGGGAGATTTTTGTACGTAAAAAATATATATATAAATTATTATTAATTATTAATAATTAATTATTTATTACTAACATTTTAAAAAAATATTATAAATATTTTCTTAAATTTTAATAGAGTTTTTATCGATTAAAATTATTTTAACCGATATTTAATCGATAAAATTTTTAACGATTAATCGAGAAATTAATCGATAATTTCCCCAGCCCTTATTTTATATAATGCAAAACGAAGTGTTGTGGGGGATGGAGATGAAACATTGTAATTACTTCTTTTTTAATAAACAAAAAATTTGAAAATGTATAACTTTTCTAGCCTCGAATTAACTATAAGACCTAATATTTGTCGAACCTAGTTTTTCACGAATGTCTTTATGTTGACCATAAGATGTTTTTAATTTTCTTAACCAATGAGTATTCAATACAAAGATAAAAATTATTTATTTAAATTAAGGATGTTAAAATATTTGGTGTGCTCTGGGTGGGGTGGAAACTGCATTAATCTTAATCTTGTGGAATTAGGTTTAATCCAAATGGCGAGGATCGGACAAAAGGAGATTACTAGCTTCATGGATTCCTTGAACTGAGAATTGCTTCATTTCAACGACCAAAAATTTGTCTCATTTTTACATTGAGTGGCTACGTCGATGCGCATGCGTATTCAGTGTAAATGAGCACTTTTTCATATATATTTCAATTTTGCTGTCGCAACAGAAAATTTTTTAAATTGTTAAATTAGATGGCACCCTTAATTTTCAGAAAAGTGTAAAATTGGTGATGAATCCCATGCGTTTAATGAAGAATAGAAACACAAAGTCATTTGGTGTAAAGGCAAGAAAGCAGTGTGTTTACTGAAACAATTGCCCAATTTAAGGAGTACAATCTGTAACAAAATTACAAAACAAAACACAGGGATTTTAGCGGCAAACTTTCTAAGGAAGAACTCAAGAAGAAAACTGTAGATTGTGTTACAAAGATGAAGAAGCAGCCAATATTATTTACAAAACTACCAACACTTCAGAGCAACAAGGATAGCCTACAACCTTGCTAACGCAATAATACTTTTTTAGACAGCGAGTTCGTTACACACTTTATGCTAGATTGGGCAAGCGTATTATTTCCTGACGTGAAAAGCAAATTTTAATTCATTTCATTTTCAGGAAAGACTAGATCTATATTGCCCCACGCTGACTCAGTCATTGATTTTTAGAATAACACTTTAACTTTTTTTTTAAGAACTGTAATGTTAACTGCTATATGCAACCATTTCAAAAGGTGCAGCCCTCCAGTCAATTCCGCTACTTCAAAGTTGTCCCAGAGCCAAAACAATTGCCCACCCACAGTGTATAGCATTCCAGTATACACAGCTAATCCTTTGTAATTGTTTCTCAATGGATTCATCCATGTAAGTACTACTGCATATCGAGTACTTACAAAGCATTTTTACATACAATATTAAACCAAATGAGTCAGAAATTTCTCTATCTAGCACTAAATACACCAAAACGGAAATAAGAATACCAGAGATTTATGTAGAGCTGAATGGTCAAACAATGAATCTTGTTGAGATTTTCTGTCTGTTATAAGTGGTAAAGCTGTGCATTAAATACTTCCAAACAGAAAAATCGTTGTTATAAAAACCAATGCTTTCCCTCCTTTTAGGAGACTATTGGGAGCAAATTTGAATTTTTCTGCGTGCCTACTGTATGAATGGCTATTTTGATATCCAAAATAATTGTACCTCTTCACATTGTTTAATCTCTGCTACTTTACAAAAACCCATTTGAAGACTTGATTGTAAAAGATGAAATGTTAAAATTATTTTCTTTAACTATTTATATATAACCTTACATAAAAAAACTCATTATCAGTTTTCCTGAGCATTTGGAAGTACACAAGTTCTGCTTCTGGGTCGTCCGATATATCCACTTTACCTCTAAACACAATGACGTCATGTTCAGCTAGGACTATTTTATGTTCCGTTCCATTTGAGCCGTGTTCATATAAAGCTATATGCAACCCTGTTGAATGAAGTATGGTCATTACCTCATACAATATTTCCAAAAACATTAAAGTTAATTTTTTTCCATAATTTAAGAAATAATTTACCGTAAGAGCTTTCAATCTTATAACGTGGTGCTAACTAAAATAGTACAATGTATACTGACAGTAAAACACTATTCCCTTGTATGGTTGTGCATTATTTAATAGACAGAACAAATGACACGAAATCAAAGTGTAAAAGTATTTTCTACAAAATATTAATGTGCAAAATATAATAAAATCTTTTTAAAAGACCTTATAATCCTCATTCCTAATTCTAGCTTCTGGTATATCTTTATATTAAAGTTATTGCTAAGCTATAAAAATTAAAAACTACGTATTCACACATTGAAAAATTTTATATTGACCTGAAGATATATATATGTATAAATATATATATATATATATATATATATATATATACATATTAGGGCTGTTAACGATTAATTTGAATTTAATCGTTAACTTTTGAAAAATTAACGATTGATTAATCGTTAATTTCGATTAAAGCCAAAATTTAAAATTTATGATTTCATAAGTAACACTTATTAAACATTCTTGTTGAAAATCTAAATAACACTGGAATGTCTCCTTTATATGTAATCTTTTAACTAGCTGATGTCTCCACGTTGCGAAACCTCAAAGTTATACTTTTGTATATAATGTGCATATTAAAGCTATTTTGTTGACAATAGTATTTCAAGGATTTATTGCACGAAAGTTTGTGAGAACACCTACAAAACACATATAAAATTAAACCATTTACATTGGTGTCAGAACAAAATTCATATTGGTACTACTATTCATATAGCCCAGAAAGCGAGGTTCGTGGAAGTGACCAGTATTGTGTATTTAAAAAAGGGAAGTATTCATTAAAGGAAGAAATATTGTGAGCCATCGTAATTTGTAAATATTCAAGTTCGTAAGCAGCAGTAAATAAACTTTTGTAATTATATGAAATATTTAATACAATAAGTTTTTAAAATGGCGACTTGACTTCCCACATAGCAGCTACATGCACGGAATCTGGGTCGCGCAGTATAGGCCTACTGTCGGTGACATACAGTGAACGTATATACGTCAGCAAGCTCATTGCACGCTATTACTAAGTGATTCCAAGAAATAACTATAAACAAACCTTGAACTTGAGAAGCTATGGACTATTAAAAACTTTGTCAGTGTGAATTATAAATCAAGGAACGGAATTTGTATTCATTCATTGTGTGGAAAGTGTGATAATTGCAGTTTGGATTAATGGATTGAACTAAAGTGTCTTAAAAATACCCTAAAGTTCGGACATTGGAAAATTTGACTAAGTGAATTATTTTATTCAAAACTTTTGACCATCGGATGTTTTTTGTCAATCTGAGGGAGCGTATATATATAGTATACTTAAGATCCCCTGTGATGATGCTTTGTTGCCTCATTTTGTCAAAATAAAATTTAATGGTTTAGATTTGTCACTTGTTTGGATTTAACATATTTTGAATTCAAGATTTTATCATTTGGGGGATTTATAACTTAATAAACATATACTTAATTCCTTACTGAATTGCTTGACTCATATTATTCCATAAAACTAAACATGGATTACTACGAAAATTTTACTGCAATAGCTAAAGAATTTGGCTTAAGTGGAAAAGAATTGAAAGACTTTGTTGAAGAGAAAGTAAAAATAGCTGAAGAAAAAGAGTTGCGAAAAATATCCAAAGAAGAAGAGACGCTAAGAATAGCTGAAGAAAAAGGAAGGCAAAAATTGCTGAAGGAAAAGAGAAACAAAAACAAATAATTGAAAGAGAAGAAAGAGTTGCAAGAAGAGAACTTGAACAACTTCAAATTGACAAATTAAAACTACAAATGATCTAAAATAGTAGAGGCCACAATCCTGGTAATGACGCAACTAGAAAGTCAGCACCGAAGGATACTAACAAAGCTAGAAAATATGATAGCCAGAAAGAAAAATGGATGTTATTCTGGATTATTTTGAATCCATAATAGCCATGAAAGGTTATGATGAAGAAGATTGACCAGCACAACTGATGACTCAATTAACTGGAGAAGCATTCGAAGCTTACAACAGTATAGACAAAGAAGACAAAAACATATATAACAATGTCAAAAAGGCACTTCTATGTAATTTCGGGAATTCAGAAAATGATTATAGAAAAGAATTTCATGAAATGAAAATCAGGATGGACAAAGATCCACAGATCATAGTACATGAAGCACAAGTTAAATAAACAAAATGGCTGGAACTTACAGCAATAGATACAAGCAATCCAAAGGCCATACTAGACATGGTGTTAATTGACAAGTTCCTAGAAAATGCAACACCAGCTCTATTCACATATTTAATTGATAAGAAAGTTCGTACTCATGCAGAACTAACAAATGCATTATGCACATTCAAGGACTCTCATCCAAATGTGGAAATGGATGAGAGACAAGATATCTTTGCGGCAATACAAATTAAAAACCAAGAAAAAAGACAAGGAATGAGAAACCAGAGTCTGCAAAATAAAGGCAACAGACAAACTATTTGCTGTTACTGTAACAAGCCAGGACATATAGCGAGGCAGTGTTACCACAATAAAGGACAACCAAATAGGGTGTCACCTAATGGCAGCCCTATAAGAAAGAAAACAGAAGAAAGATCAAGACAAGGTCATTTTGAAGGCAAAGGTAGAAGATCATGGAGAGGCAGATACAATCATAACTCCAGATACAGAGATTGTGATCAGCCATGGAGAAGGAATGACTACCAAGATGGAGATGATAAAGGAAAAAAGAAACAAGAAGAATCGAGATCTAGTAACACTGTGGCCACTATTAACAGTCATGGAAAGCTGCAATTCTACCCAGTTTACATCAATAATAGAAAATGTATGTGACTTCTTGATTCAGGATGCACAACGATTGTGGTCCACAGTAGGATGGTGGAAGAATATGATGGGCAAAAAGACACACTAATAATGGCTGATGGCACAAAGAGAGGGTGTCCAACTGCTACTCTTACCATCAATTCACTATGGTTTCAAGGTAAAGTTCCCGCGAGAGTTTTGAAAGATGCCGTTTGTGATCTCATAATAGGCAATATTGAAGGTGTTGTTGACGAGATGTTCAAAGTTTGGTGTGACAACAGCTATCAATTATGAGCTACTGTACAAACCAGAGCCACCACAAAAAGAAAAGAGAACATAGACATTGTAGTTGATGAGAAACTTGAAATAGGAAGCCAACCAATGCCAAAACAAGAATTCAAACAACTACAAGAAGAAGATAACACAATAATAGAAATAAAAATGAAACTCATCAAAGACAATGAAACAGGCCACAACAAAAACTACAAGCTAGATAATAGGATATTGATAAACATTGCACATGCAGGTACATGCAAAAGAGTGGTTCTTCCCCAAAAAAAATACAAGAAACCATTATAAAAATGGCACATGACAGTCCTTTAGGTGGACACATGGGTGCCAAGAAAACAATTGCTACGATATAGCAAAAAACTTTTACTGGCCTAAAATGGCGAGGCAGATAAAAGAATACATCAAGAAATGTACAGTGTGTCTAAGACATAATCCCAAATATGGAAAGCACACAGCGCCAATACAATCATCTGACAAGACAAACTTCTTATTCGAGCAAATTGTCATAGACCTAATAGGACCATTAAAAAAGATGTCAAAGAAAAACATATGTATGCTCTTACCATAGTGGACATAGCCACCAGATGGCGTGAAGCTATTCCACTGAAAAGAATAGATGCAGAAATTATATGCACTGAATTGCTCAATGTTTTCAGCAGATATGGTTTTCCTCAAACCCTTCTTTCAGACAATGGCAGCCAATTCAAGGGACAGATGACACAAGCTATTATGAAAAATGTTAAATATTACACAAGTGCACAGCACAATTTACCATCCATAATCAAATGGAGTGATTGAAAAACTAAACAAAACCATCAAGAATATGCTATTAAAGGTTACAATAGACCATGAAGACAAATAGCATGCATATTTACCTTTAGTACTATTTGCATACAACAGCAGCAAGCATGAAAGCACAGGTTTTAGTCCTTTTGAGTTATGGTTTGGTCAAAAACCTGCAAGTCCTTTGAAAAATTTCAAAGAAAGAATGATAAGCAAACAAGATGCCATACAGGACAGATATTAACTGATGTCAGAAACTATAGATAAAATACTCTACAGTATTGAAACAGCAAAACAAAGACTAATCAAGCAAAGTACAAGACATAGAGAAATTAAAAATAAACACAGAAAATTAAGAACATTCGAGCCAGAACAACAAGTCTTAGTATTGTTACAAAATGCAAAGAATGAAATCACATGGGAAGGTCCATACAACATTGAAGAGGAATTTAGTGATGTCACATATAGTGTCAATATAAAAGGATATGTGAAAAAATTACACATTGATAAACTAAGAGCATCCGATGACAATAAAGAAGAAAAACATACAGTAAATATCATCAGCAAAGAAAATGATGAAACTGATAGTACAATGAAAAAGAAATGCCCTGACGGTGAAAGAATATCATCTGACATACCAGATAATATGAAACACAGAGTGATGAAACTTTTTCAAAAATACAAAGGTATCATCACAAAAGAAACATTTAACACAAATAACTGTGACTCATAAGATACAACTATTAGAACATGAATCTTTCAAGACTAAAGTATACCCTATTTCAATGGTATCTAGAGACACAGTAAAACAAGAAATTGATTACCTACTCAATGAAAACAAAATAAAAATAGAAATTGAAGCTAACTATACCTCACCAACTGTCTTAGTAAAAAAGAAGAATGGAAAGATTTGACTATGCTGTGATTACAGACAATTGAATAATATTACAAAATTGGACCATGAACCTATTGGAGACCCAAGAGACATTATAGACAGAATGGGTAATTCCAGAATAATCAATGCATTTGACTTAAACAGAGATTTTTGGCAGATAAATATGGATCCTAATTCTGTCAAATATACTGCATTTATAGCGATGGATTAAGTATATGAATGGTTAGTGATGCCATTTGGATTAGCCAACAGTACAGCCACTTTTAGCAGATTTATGAAAGTGATGTTACAAGGCATTCCAAATGTGGTACATTACGTAGACGACATATGTATCCACACTAAAGATTGGGAAAAACATATTCATAAACTTGAAGCTGTACTGGATAGACTCAAGAAACAAAATGTAACAATCTCACCAGAAAAGATCAACATTGGAAAAAATATATTGATTTTCTGGGATACAGAATAGGAGGTGGTGCAGTCACTCATACTGCAGAGAATTAAAACAAGATCTTTAACCTGTCAGTCCCAAAATCTAAGAAACAAGTGCAAGCCCTGCTGGGACTATGTAACTTTTACAGACCTTTCATTGCAAATTATGCAGAAATTGTTCACCCACTAACAGAAATTACAAAAAATACAGATATTCGAAAATTTCAGTTTTCAGGAGATTGCATAAACGCATTGGAGAACATTCAGGAAGCATTTAGAAAGAAACCCATCTTGGTTAAACCTCAATGGGACAAACCTTTCATTGTTTCTACTGATGAATCGTACATTGCATTAGGAGCGTGCCTCATGCAAGAACATGATGGTATTCTACATCCTATACAGTATCTGAGCAGAAATTTGACCAAAACAGAGTGTAACTACAGCACCATAGAGAGAGAATGTTTAGCCATAGTGTGGGCTCTAAAAAAAACTTCAAAAATACCTTCTAGGTAGAACATTCACTCTTCTCACAGACCACAAACCACTTGTGGCATTTAACAAGAAGAAAATCAGCAACGCAAAAGTAAATCGATGGGCTATGCTATTAGCCGACTACAAATTTGACATTAAACCTGTGAAGGGAAAGGACAATGTGGTTACAGATATATTAAGTAGAATGGCAATAAATAAAGACATTCTGTGAATCCCTAACTGATAAAACCAGAGACTGTATTAATATTAGTATTTTTATTCGCTGAACAATAAACAAGGAGCAGTGTTAGAATTCCACTGGACAATGTATTTAATTTTAATTCTATGAATATTCATTGCTAAAAGTATTTTACTTAAACAAAATTATAGTTGTGTTAAAATTTTAATTTCATTCTTTCAGTACAGGTAGACTGTTGAAGTCCTACAGATTATTTTCTCTTGATTTTCATGTCTAGATATTGTGTGTAAAGTAATGAATGTCCATTGATGATAAATATTTGAAATTTAAATATACATGTAGATTTATTCTATTTTATTAAGACCAAAAATATTGTAATGTATTTCCTAAACATTTTAAGGATGGGGGTGAATGTCACGTTATAATCACGAGATTAGTGACAGAGAGGTCACATGTGTAGAAAGGTCGCGAAAGCGGTGGTCAGAGTTGTCAGAGAGTAATGGCAGATGTGTGGCTGATGTCTCCAAGTTGTGAAACCTCAAAGTTATACTTTTATATATAATGTGCATATTAAAGCTGTTTTGTTGACAATAGTATTTCAAGGATTTATTGCACGAAAGTTTGTATTGTGAGAACGCCTACAAAACGCACATAAAAGTAAACCTTTTACAAAGGAATGGCATAAGTAGATATCGGTGTTCATTAAGTTTCCACCATTGCAGAGGGTTAATGGATTCAGAAACTTTCAATTCCATTTTGTAACGCAGTAATTCATTAGAAGAGCTGTCCTCAACATTTTGAACATTCCCGTCAGTCAATAGTTTAAAACCAAAATGTTCTTGTAATTGTAAAGAAATTTATTATTTATCGGCAGCTATTTTTTATTTTTATTTTTTTACTTTTTGAATTACAATAATTTGTAAGTGATGGGTCGATTAATCGTTAAAAAATAATTTAATCGATAAAAAAATTTAACAATAAATCGAGAAATTAATCGTGAATTTCCGCAGCCCTAATATATATATATATATATATATCCTTTATAATAAAAGGCAAGTTTCTGTCCTTTCTGGCCTTTCTGTCCCGTCATCTATAGTGATTGGTCCCTCAAACACATATGACTCTTACAGCCAATCACTAGCGGAGAAAATTTTACATATTACGGGGAAGTTCAATACGAGTTATTTTTGGTGCAGTTTTTTTTGTCATAATTCATTATGCTGTTACCATCTTGAAGTGATGCCTGCCGCTTATTCCAATGATAATTCTGCTTTTGCCTTGATGATCCTGGGGGGGTAGTGGCAAGATTTTAAAGTGTTGATTGTTTTTTGTTGCTGTTATTGTTGTTGTTGTTTTGTTGTTGTTGTTTTGTTGTTGTTGCTGTTGTTGTTTTGTTGTTGTTTTGTTGTTGTTTTGCTGTTGTTGTAATTTTTGTTTTGTTGTTGTTGTGTTGTTTTTGTTGCTGTTGTTGTTGTTTTTGTTATTGTTGTTGTTGCTGTTGTTTTTGTTTTTGTTGTTTTTGCTGTTTTTGTTGTTGTTGTTGTCCACATTTCTTGCCCTGTGACGACAATGTCCTGCAAACCCTTCAGCATAACAACTACAAAAACATAGCGTCCATGAACTTCACAGGTCACCCTACACTTATTCCCGTCCTTGGGTGGGCTTTGTTACTAGTATATAAATAATCATCTTCAGATCAAAATAAATGTGTGAATACGTGAGAGAGATAGAGAGAGAGAGTGAGTGAAAGAGAGAGAGAGAGATATTGTGTTTTTTGTTTAATCTGTCCAGATGCTCCGTCTATACAGAAGATCATTGCGTCCTACGTTCTGTTAAGAGCGTATAGGCTAGTAAAGCAGCGTTCCCAACCTACGGGTATTAGGGACCACGCTATTCCCAGCCACCTTTGTTTACTAAACTAGCGTCAGGTACCCATATGGAACAGGGTGGACTCCGGGACATCCTTGGTCCCCGGAACAAATCCCTGTTTGTCTTTTAGTCCTCTTTCCATTACTACAATATTCATGCGATCACCATAAAAATTTGGGAAGATTGAATTCACTTTTCGCAAATGTTTCTAGAATTTAAAAAAAAATAAACATCGGCCTCCAGACCCGTGGTCCCAAATTTCTTTTTTTTTCTCATATGAGCTATTTAAAAATACTTGAAACATTAGTTACCTGGTAAAATGACTTATCTTGAACAAATTTTTGCAAATGAAAATGGATGTACCATACTAATATACAAAAGGTCATTCCATTCCTAATGTCAACTCATTTAGGGCAGTGGGCGCTAAATCTCCCTTTTTGGATACGTTGTACACTTTATTCCCCATTTGATTTTTATACGATATTGAAAAGTATTACTTATATCAGCAGAGATCCAGATTAAAAACTTAAAATGTCCAAATGTTTTAACACGTGGGTCCTTACTATAGCTTTATTAAGATTGTTTGAACCAAGCTTCATCTCCAAACATGTACTTACCTTTCATCTCCCGGAAGAAAAAAAAAGGAAAAATTAAGTATTTTGTGATCCCACTTTTCATCTTTCAGGTAAGAATACAAATTCGTTGCTCCTGTAACGTTTAGAAATACAATATTAAGAACAAGCAAACAACCAAGCAAATGAAATCACTTTGAGCTGAACTTAATTCTGTAAATATATCTTATTAACTTATAATTATTTTATCTTATACATTGCTGTCGCTCCTTCTAAGAAAAGAATCTTGTTTATTATCTACCGTATTTCAGGTAATAAATATTATTGTTTTTCTTTGCCTAATCGTGGTTTATGCCTAGTGATGCTTTTTGTATTGATGTTTTGAATATTTATTAAGTTTTGTTTTCCTGGCTTGTTGAGTAACCTAATCTTCACCCAAATACCAGACGTTTGTTCTTGCAAAGGGAACAAGAAAAGTATGCAAATTCTTATATTTCAGGGTTATATAATAGTTTTTTTGTTGTTGTAGCGCTATATTTTAAAGTTAGAATTGAATGCCTAAAACTATACCTAATTTTTTCTTTGTTCCTCTATCCTCAAATGTTTCTAGGTTTCATGATTTAAATAATGGCGTTACTCTTGTCAGTTGTGAATATTAATCAGTAATGAATAGTTCTGCTCTTTTTTATTGGTTTTATTTTGTGAAAGCAAATTTTTAAGGCAATACATGAGTTTTGATACTGTATGGGTTTAAGAAACTAAATCAGTGTGTCAAAATTTTTTATGTGTAATAATCAAATTTAAAGCTTCAATTTTGATGAATATTATTAATCAGAATATTAGTACCACCTATATTATTGTTGCATCTAATTTATGATTTATCAAGTAATTTAAAAACCATATTGAAAAAAAATATATGTTAGTCTTAAATAAAGTATACCACTTACAAAAAGCACTTCATCGACAATGGAAGAAACAAGTTATTTGATAAGCACTGCAATGTGCCCACTTATATGGGGAAATTTTGTTTATTTAGCAACGAGGTTACTAAGGAGGCTATTTAAATTAGGGAAATTCCCGTTATTATATTATCAAGAAAGTTAGCTTAAAAAGTCATGCAATTAATCCAGGTATTACAGTAAAAAATTATTTAGCTTTAATAATATTATACAAGCAATAAATAATTTTCTTTTAATAACGAAATGTTTTTATGAAAGGAAGGTATAAAAACTAATACTATTGTTCATAATACACAAGAGACAAATGTCAACTACTTAGGACACTTAGGTAAACATGTTTCTACAGCGTCAATATAAACTTATTATTATTATTTACTTATTTTTTATTATAATATTAATTAAAACTTTATTTTTTATTGTTTAAATTAAACTAAGTCAGAATAAATACATATTTCTATACGCTTACCTTTTTTCATATAATTTTTATTTTCAACTTCATAGCTTCTTAAATCTTATTCATTGACATAGCTATATTGATTCCTTAATGTTTATCTTTGTTACCATGTTTAGTAACATAGAGAAAAAATGGTGGATAGCAACCATTCTATTAAAAAGTATGATAATTAACTTCGCTATTTTAAGATATTTAAATAGTGTAACAAAATATGTGTACTAATAGCCCGACGGATTAATTTTAACATAAATTCTCGTACAGAATAAAACAAAATAATTAGGTTTAAAAAATTAACCATCAAAGTACCGGGAAATCATATTTTAAATGCAATACACAATGATCGATTCAAATGTAAGAATAAAGCATCGACTATTTTGTAAACGTCACACATGTTTACTTTTCTGCTATTGTTCGCAGTTGCGGACAAAAGGGTTGAAAGTCCCGAGATAAACATTTAAAAGAGCGGAGCATTGTCCAGATTTAATTGAAAAATAACAAACAAATTATATGACAAAACAAGGGTGATCAAATAATACGATATTCTTACAATAATGTCATGGTACATGATACACTCTTGTGTGGTTATTCTATAAAATGAGAATGAAAGAGATCAAAGTCCTAAGTCTGTTGACTGGAATCTGAAAATACATAAGTAAAAGTAAATTATTAATTAACTAATATTCCGGACAAAGATAATTATGTCATAACTTGTTATCTGTATGAATATCAATATCACGCTAGACTTATTATAAATATCTTTTACGATGTGTTAGATGAATGAAAAAATGCATATTAATTTAAATAGTACCTAACATTGTACAGACAACTCAGCAACAAATCAATTTTTCTCATCCTAATAATAATAAATAATAATGTGCTGCTTTCATTATAGCCTATATTATAGCCATGAATATATGCTTTGAATTTGAAAATTAATTAAATTCTTAATTTTAAAAAAATGTTAAAGTGATAAAAAATTTCACTAACAAAACTTCTATAAAAACAGTGACATTTGTCAAATTTTTAATAACTAGTAAACTAATTTTAATTAATTTAATGAAATAATAATTATTAGCCTAATTTTTTAAATTTTTTTTTCAAACACAAATTAACTACCTCAATGTGTTAAGGCCAGCCTTTCTTCGAGAGAAATTCATGCCAAAATGTGTAAGTTGATTTTTTTTCAATACTTGGTCTTACAGGAGTCCTCGGGTTACTACGGTGATCCATTCTCAAGAAACGTTGTAACCCTAATATCGTCGTATATCTATATATATATATATATATATATATATATATATATATATATATATATATATATATATGTGTGTGTGTGTGTGTGTGTGTGTAAAGTACTGTACGTAAAGTGCTATAACAAAAATTAAATGTTACAGCTAATGACAAAATAAAGAAAAACAATTCCTTACCATTTAAACAAAAAGTTTACAACAACAACAAAAAATACAAAAACGAGAGAGAGAGACTGTGAAATGAACTTAAATAACGTATGTACTGAGACTGTGCACAATAAAGTGCATTATTTCCGCCGTGCGTCCGAAACATAAATGCAGTTAATGACATGAAAAGCATTTTTTTTTAAAACAAAAAAATTTGTTACTCTATGAAAAAAAGTTTTAAAAACATTTTAAAAGACTAAATAATGCGAATTTTTTTTTAATTTTTTTTTGGTGGGGGGGGGGCGAGTTCGTAATCACGAAACAGCGTTAGTCGGGACCATCATAAACCGAGTACTCCCTGTATTCTATTTAATCTTTAAACGAATGTTTCAGGGCTGAAAAATGTATGAAAGGTTTTAGGACGACCAACTTCTTCGGTGACTCCAGCGCCAGCGGTTTAGGCTTAGAAACAATTTTTTCAATGTATGAAATTCAACACTCTTCTCTCTCTAGAAGAATGTGGCTTAACCACATATCCCTCTGATCATTACCCATCATAACAAAATATGAGGAGAAATATATTTAAAGTAGGGCTGCGGAAATTATCGATTAACCTCTCGATTAATCGTAAAAAAATTTTTATCGATTAAAATTATTTTAATCGATAAAAATTCGATTAAAATTAAAGAAAATATTTATAATATTTTTTTAAAAATGTATTAATAAATAATTAATTATTAATAATTAATAATAATTTATATATATTTTTTTACGTACAAATATCTCCCGCGTAACATTAAATTTTATTTTATTAATTTATGTGGACCGGCAGACTTAAACTAAACATGGCTGACGGCATTAGCGCAGGGAAACATGGGAAATAACTCAATAAAATAAATTAAGAAAGTCAATTACCTGTTTTTATTACTTCCCTTGAAATGTTCAGTTTAATAACGTCATAAATTTCTATTTTTGGCTTTAATCGAAATTATCGATTAATTTATCGATAATTTTTCAAAAGTTAACGATTAAATTTAAATTAAGGGATAACAGCCCTAATTTACAAGTTTTTATCTTTTCTAGTTTTATATGCAAATATTAACGTAAAGCAGTGGTTGTTAAGCTAAACAAATAAAAATCGGAAGTTGGCGATGCCTAAATAAACACACAAAATATGGGTTTAAATAGTGAAAAAGTTACAGGTTAATGGTTATTGTCAAGATACACAAAGAAAAAGACGCGATATAAACTGAAGCAAACGCTTGCAGTGTAGCCACCCTCAAAATTACATTTGATATGCGAACTGGCGTATACTAGATTGGCGAATTTCGCGTGCAGTGTAGCCACAGATTTTGTGTTTTCTGTTGATTAACATTTTTTTCAACGATTTTTTTTATTTTTACATAAAAATTTTAAGTTGCGTGCTTTTTAACAGTTTTTTTCATATTGTCAAAGAAATATTAAAAATATTATAACAGTCTTTTACAGGCAGCTTTTTTAAAAGTAACATTAGAAAGTTTAATAAAAGCAAGTAATTAGAATAAATTGATAATTGATATAGCGCTTTAACCTAGAAAAAACTGGGCTCACGGCGCTTTACATAAAAATAATAACATACACATAATTATAAGTACATTCAATAAACATTCATATCCTAACAACCACTTAAATGACATTACGGTACACATAAGCTACGTGTACCATTTGAAGAAATGTTTGTTGAATTATTTTATTTTTAAATTATATATGCGACACTTGTGTTCGAAAATAAATCTTTCCCCATACAGAGGCCCCCCCCCCAGGAATATTTATTTACAAACTCTCCGAGGGAGATACTATTTTCTTCGAGATTAAAATAAAATCTCACTTACTTGTAAAATAAAGTCAACCAAAAATAAATCTACCCCATCGCACATTCAATACAATACAAATCATCACTCAAAGACACAGCATACATACAATTGTAAAATTTTTAAGTGTTAACATTTTGAGGTATATGGATGTGGCCAGAGATGCGAAATGGTGAAAAGGCTTGACGCCATGCAGTTGTTGGGCGTAAAAACGTACTTTACTGTATAGATGCAGATGGTTGTTTTTTCTTTTAGTTTTTTTAAATAACACCGTGAAATCAGGCGTCACTCTAAAAGTACCGTTCTGGACAGACTCAACCTTTCTTTTCCCTCACCTCATTATGCCACTTGCTAAACTCAATATTATTGTAATTTGAGTAATCCTGCAAAACTAAATGCAGTACAAATGCTGAATATATTGGAAGACTTAAACCTTAATAAAACACTCATTCTTAGCTTAATATAATTAATAGCCGATTCTACTTTAACCAAGAAGATTTTATTTTAAAACAAAGTCTCCCCCGGAGAATTTGTTTTAAAATAAACTCTCCGGTGGAAACCTTATTTTACGGGAAAGCTTATTTTGTGACACCGGCTCTCTCCCGCATTGCATTAAAATCTTGTGTGGCCTTCTTAGTTTCCTTTGAAAAAATGAAGGCATTCAAATGCCTGAATGGATGAATTTTGGTCATGAAGACATACAACCTGATTCCTTCAGTGTAGATTTTGTGCAGCTTAGTAGTGCATCACATACCTGGTATTTCTCAATCTCGTGTGGTTAAACGTCATTTGTCCCCGTGAGCAGTGTACGCGAAAAATGTCCAAAAAATGTAAGCTTTCATAAATGTTTATTTGTTCCTTTGGAGAGAAGCGTTATGAAAGATTTCACCACATTTGCAACCAAAACATTACAACATCCAAGCAAAGTATCGCGTTTTTCTATTATACACATATCTTATGTTAATAATTTGATGAACAAATTTATAAAATATTATTTTTATTTTATAATTGAGGGACATAAAGCGAAGTTCGTTTCGTTCTTTTAAGAGAATGAAGGGAGGTTGGGAAAGAATGGCGAAATAACTATTTAAAACCTAATAATCAAGTAGCCTGCTATTTCGAAAAATTAGCTTCAAACAGTTTGTTTGCAATTTAAATAAAATTAACACTACCATTTTTATGTTGCCCCTTAATTTTCAAAAGCTTAAAGTTATCGATTAGCAATTTATGATGAAATAATCATTAATATTTCTTTTTTTACAGATCAAATGATGTTTAAAATAATTTCGGGGTTGCTTTTGTGTACAGCTTTGTTATTGCAATACTTCATATTATTCCAAAGCTTTAAAGGTATTTTCTCTTTTAAAAATTAAATATACTGTATAGATTTATAAGCACACATATTTGTATTTATTTACCTTAATAGTATTTTAAAGATAATTACATATATTTGTAGAAGCTATCATTTTATCTCATTTGCTTATACGTATATTTTAAATGTATGTAATACAATGTGGCTGTACTATATAATTATACTCTCAAATATACCTATAACCCAAATCCTTGTTCTGCATCTGAAAATACTGTATTTATACTTTGTTAAATGCTGTTTAATATGCTGTTTACTATTTCAATTTTTAAAAACTTCTTGTACTCTACTCACATAACAAAAGAATTTAGATGAAAATTTAGATAGTCCTTTTGTTCCCTTTAAACCTAGAAATTAGGGCGCATAGTGCTGATAAGAAAGATTCTTCCTTGAACTATAATTGTGCCTGATGATACAAAATATCAGCAATTATAAGGTAAAACTTTTTATAATTGCCTATAAGAGCATGAACAGTGTAAAGAATCGGCCAATAACGGGCAGGGGCTTTTTTCACAACAGCTACAAGAACATATGAATTTTTGCCATCTACTTGGTCCCTTTCTCCAGCTTCGGCAGCAATGAAGTCTCGACAGGCCGTTCCGGCTCAGGTTGAAGAACACAGTACAGGAGTAAGCCATTCCTGTCTAGGACAATAAGTTGAAGAAACAAACTTCCTAAAGAAACTTTTGAGGCGACAACATTTCGTGCATTTATATTCAATACCTTTTCCCTCCGTACGCAATAAGAGCTGATACCTTCATTGAGTAGTCCTAATGGTCAGTGATGTCATTCAAAATGTGTGTTAGTTACAACGATCTGCATGTAGACTGAAGGCCTAAAAGAAGTGAAAGAAGACACACGGGACAGAAATTAAACATGTGCTTTATTGTGCTTGTTAAATAAAAAATGGCTAATGACGAGGAACATTAAGGATATGTTTGGACAATATTTTCCGCTATGTAAATGTTTTATAAAGTCCCCAACACTAGAAGAAGCTAAAGAAGTAATCAATCATAAAAATCCACAAAGCACTTGGAGAAGATCTCATTACAGCAGAACTTGTTAAGTATGGAGAATGAGTACTACACACTCAGATAAAAACGCTCTAGGGATGCGGAAATTAACGATTAATTATTCTAATAATCGTTAAAAATTTAATCGATTAAAATTAATTTGATCAATTAAAATTCGATTAAAATTTTAATTATTTGATATTAAATTTGATATTAAATTTCATTTTTTGTTTCTTACATACTGTTCCTCGTACTATTATTATTTGTTTAGACATACATACGGAAACAAAAAGGTTTTTGCTTCCTAATTACTTGCATAGCAGAACGAATTTGTTGTGTTACGTCACAATTTGTGAGTGCCATGTACGAGTAATACCTCGACTTAACAGATTTCATAGTAATGAATCGCGACTTAAACGGATATATATGCGTTATACAAATATAATTAATCGAAATTAATCGATTTTTTTTTCGCGATTTATCCAATTTAAAAAAAATTAATCAATACCAGCCTTAATAAGCTCATAACTTGAATCTGGAAAGAAGACAAAATACCAACAGAATGGGAAACAGCATTAATAACCCAAATACACAAAAAAGGCTCCAAACTTCAGTGTACCAACTAGAGTGGCGTAGCTAGAACTTTTGCTGCCCGGGGCGTTCTCCAATGTGCCGCCCTTTTTAGGGACCGTCCATAAATGACGTCACGCACCTGAGTTATACATTCGTTACGATGTGTGACGAGAGGGGTGTGTTTGAGAAATGTGACGTCACATTAAAACGCACAACATTGAATAAAATTCCACTTAAATATTGATTACTAACACTGTATTTAATGACGTTTACGTAAAACGCGAGTTACGATTTTACTGTGCAGCCTTGCACTAAAAACATACTTAACTTAAATGAAACAAAAGTTGATTTGAAACATCCTTATTTTCAAATAGAAAATACGGCTTTTATGGTGGAGGGGGGGTCAAAACTTTATGACAATATTATTAAAGAAGGGTTCTAAGTTTTTGTGGCAACGTTTGACGAGGGCGGAGGGGGGTGTAAAATCATCTAAAATTGCTTGACGTCATTTATGGACTGTAAATTAGTCGATTATATGATGGTTTTTATAAATTAATAAGCATGAATAAATAATTGTAATTGAAACGAAGTAAAGGTGGGGAACATGTTTAACATTCCATGCCATATTTTTGTAAGCAGTAATTAAAGAGGCCGCATAAGATGATATACCAATAAATACAGATTTATAAAAAACACACTATATATTTTTAAAGGCCACAAGAAAGTTACTGATGTTGCAGCCCCCCCCCCTCCCAATGAGACAAAACATATTACAAATTTACACCCAAAAAAAACCCATTATCAATTTACTATTCTTTTATTTTATATTTTATAAATATATGATTTTTTTTACAAACAATGAAATTGTATACATTAGTATGTAATCATATTTTTACATTTAAATTCCTAAATTTCATAATTGAAAAATCGTGTATTATGCTATCAAAATTTAAACTATTTGTAATATCTTGATCTATGGACAATATTGCAAGATTTTGTTGTCTTAAATCGCTCATTGTGGAAGGAAGGTAATTTTTATCAACTTCACTTTGGAGAAGCTCCTTTCAGAACTAGCGACACTGATAGCAATTGTTGAAAAAATTCATAGCAAACTTTTATTGTTGGGTACAGAATTTTCCACTTTTACTGTAATAAATTTTAATAGATTAAAATAATTTTTCTAAAATAATGCCTATTCCTGTAGTTATATATTTTCTTGCAAGGACTTGCAACTCATCAAATCGTTCTTTTATTTTTTTTTATAATTCCATCCATGGATAAAACATTTCCTGTTGTACTTCTCGTTCTAGAGATATAACAAGTCTTCTTAATTTTCCCCACTCATATTTTGTTCTCCTTCTAACTCAGTGTTCAGTTGATATCTTTAACTCTTCACAAATTGTTTGACTGATATAACAGCGTTTTGTATTAGCACATCTCTTTGTTCCATGCAATCGGTTTGCATTAATTTTTTTAAAAAATGACGGGTTCCCATAAATTGAGATAACATAGAAAATAAAAAGATTGCATTGAATTTAGTAAAATTTAAGCATCTTATCTCGTTTTACTAGTTACTTCTTCGGATGTCAATTAAAATATGTCTTTTTCGAAATTAATTATGCCTGTTGTGGTATTTATTAACGGAGAAATTTGAATATTTTCATGTTCTTGCCATAAATCTTAATACTTTTTCCATAAAATAGACGAATTCAAATTATTTACACATTACTTTAATTGGATAGGCAAAACATTTTTAATGAATAACCGTATTTTAATGAAAAACACAAAGTATTTGTTCTACTTTGATGCAATAAAAACAAAATATATTTAATTTTTAATAACGTACCTTACA
Source organism: Ampullaceana balthica (assembly GCA_944989445.1). Lineage (NCBI taxonomy): Eukaryota > Metazoa > Mollusca > Gastropoda > Lymnaeidae > Ampullaceana > Ampullaceana balthica. The sequence goes on along the minus strand of CALYLW010000595.1, from coordinate 151,849 downwards.
ATAATTTTCTGAAAACTCAAACAGTAATATAAAATACCCATATTTTATGTAAATTACTACTTGCAAGTTAAACACAATATTTGAACCACCATGAATTGTAGGTACTTGTTCGCGCATCATTCTGCGAATGTCGAAATCCCAAGTGAAAACCACCGTGGCGATGTTAATAGCACATTATTGGGCCCAGCGGTGATGTGTTTTTGTGTAGTTTTCATCTAAAAGCGTCATCTGGTCGTACCGTATACCGCTTAAATTTCCAAACGAATCGATATCTTTTTTGAGTGTTTTAAAATTTTTGAACGATTTTGCGTTACTTATAACATGCACACATTCACTATGTAATCAAACAAATGTTGTGGGAATCCGTTACTTAGGACTAGAAATTAGGAATACTTTTGTTTCACCTTGGTTTTCCCCCCTTCAAAAGAAAAAGGGTGGTTGTCGGAATAGGTTGCACTTTTCAAATGCCCCAAAATGCCGCCCCTAAATGTGTGCTGCCCGGGGCGGACCGCCCCCACCGCCCCCCCTCTAGCTACGCCACTGACCAACTATAGTGAAATAACCCCTTTTAAATGCTTCTTACACAATATTGATGAATCTATTGCCAGAAGACTACATGCATACGCTGAAGAAATACTAGATGACTACCAATGTGAATTTAGACAAACCAGATCAAAGACTGATCATATTTTCACCATGAGATGCCTTTTAGATAAATGCTACGAGTATAACATCCAAGTACACCAATTTTATGACAGCATCAAAAGAAAATATCTATATTAGACTCTGCAGAAGTTTTTTTTAAAATCTGTCAAGATCTATTTTTGTAACACTCAACAACTCAAAAAGCAAAATTAAGGTTCAAAGTAATTTAAGATTAGACAAAATCAGAAATACTCAAAAATAAAAATATTACAAGAGAATCAAAGAAAAATATCTAGAAGACTGTCATTAATCCAGCTATAACATTTGCAAGGGGAACATTGATCCTAATAAAAACTGCAGAAAATCTGTTAAATACATGGGAGAGAAGAGTTCTCAGGAAATATAAGGACCAACAAAGGATGAAAACTGATAGAGAATACGAACGAACAATGAAGTGCCTAGTTATATCAGGATCCCTCAGTAATAGCAGAAATAAACAAGGCCAAACTGCGCTGGGCAATACACTTACAAAAAAATTACGTATGACAGATGAGCAAAGAGGGTGCACCATCAAAACCTCAGAGATAAACGGCTTAAGGGAAGACCTAGACTTAGATGGATAGATGATGTTGAAAAAGATCGAGAACAACTGGGCATCCAATATTGATGAAGAAAGGTAAGACTTTGACTTAGAGGAAGTAGTGGTGAGGCACGCCTAAGCCCTACAGGGATTGATGGATTGCTAAATAATGCAACTTTAATGACCAGGAACATCTAAAGGGATTATCAAATATATTTTTGGACAACACCTTCCCCATGTAGATATTGAAAATACTTGATGTAAATGTAGAGGCCGTTTTGATATTGCCTTCAGGACAAGTGTTAAATTAATTGTCTAACAAATTGTGTAGTGGAATTAAAAAACAACATTTGAGTTAATTTGTAATTAGTCCTTTCTTTAAAGGGTCACTTGGGTTAAATATTGAATTAAAATCCCATTATTCTCTGATAATCAATCAAAGTGTGAAGTTCATTTTTTTTTATGTGTGTGTCCCATAAATTCGTAGTCGTATGGGGTTTAAATGTTTCCATTACAACTTTCTCGGTGCTTGGTAGACTTGGCGGCGTCCATCTCCTCTCCAAGTCAGCTGAGGACTCTATAGCAAAAGTCATCAATCAACATTTTAATTGTGACTTATCGTGGGCTAGATCCAAAGTACCTTAGCTTGTGAGGCGAGCGCACAATTGACTTCGCTAATTTTAATGATAAAAAGCAGTTAATAAAGCCTGCAAACTAAAGAAGATGGAAAAGTCGATGTTGAAAATTGCAGCTCTCTTCTCGGAACTAATAAGTATATAAAGGAATTAAGGTTTTGAAAAATCATGATAATGTAAGTCTGATGAAAAGATTATCATTCGGATAAACATAATTTTGTTATAAAAATGAAGAAATAATATCTTCTACTTTACATGTTTCAAAATATTTTAAAGCTTTTTTCTATTTCACATGTATTTTAAAATACAAGATACGACCCGTGGCGTAGCATACGCCGCAAAAATGCTAATCGTAGATTGTGCAAAGAATGGGGAGGGGTGAGAGAAAGGACACAAAAAGCACCAAGTAGTAATGGGGGAAAAAGTTTTAAAAAACAAGTTTTTGACTATAAATCCTTTATATACGAGACAGAACTAAAATAATATTCATTATAATACGACAATCCAAAACCCAAATTTTAGTTATGTCTCAAATATATAAAGGATTTATAGTAAAAAAAAACTTCAGCTCGATTTGATCACGGGAAAAGGGTTATAAAAACATGTTTAACATAGTGCGCACCGCGAGACAGATTAGCAATTAATAGCATTTACATTTACAGATACGAAATATTTTCTAAAAAAAGTATCGTTAATATAAGAAGCACCACACAGCCCAACAGGAAAGTATTTAAAATAAAAGATTGTTCAATATAATACGCACCGCGAAACTCATGCACAAAAATTAAAATGCTACATAGAGATAAATAGAGATTATCTAAAAAAACTAAAAATTCATTAATTTAATTACAATACATTCGATCGATCTGAAATTTTTATAGATCAGTCTTATCATAGGCACAAGTCTGCCCGCAAAATTTCAGCTCGCTAGCATACGGGGAAGTGTTTGTAAAAAATCGATCCAAAGTTTTTTTCGGCAAACAAGCAAGCAACCAGGCGCCACTAGTATTATAAAGGATTTAAAAAGCAGAAACAAACATTTTTTTTAAAATTAAACAAATTAAATGTTGACGCTGGACCTTGAACTGAGGACTTTCCGCGTGCAAGGCGGACGTGATAACCACTACACTAAGAATCATATGTTATTCTGTGAAGGAACAACGCAAGTGAACGCAAGAAGCATCGTTGCCAACACGCCCGTTTTATTTTCTTTCTTTCCATCCCACTACGCTTGCCAACTTTGATCTGTCGACCCCATTGAAGGTCATTCGTGAGGCTTACTTTCACATACTTGTTTAGGTGAATTATATATATATAGGATGCTTTATTTTTTAAAGAATTTTTTTTTAAATAACAGCAGTCTAAACATTATGACCTGTTATTTTTAATTTCATTATCGTCTTGCCTATTTTCAGATAGTTATGCAAAGAAATGCGGGCTTGCGAAGGAGGGAAGCCAATACACTTTAACGTTTAATATTAATTTAAAAGAAAATTCAGATGTAACCAATGTGACCATTTATAAACTCGGCCATCCTGTAGCTGAAATTTTTATAAATGATAAAAGCTACTACAATTATTTCAAACATTTCATAAACGTTAAATTTTGGGAAAATGAAAGTGATAAAACATACACGATTACCATGGAATTATCCAACGTATCTCGAGATGAGCATTTTTTAAATGCTGAGGGCGAATGGAGTGTCAAGAGCCTGGAGATAACATTTTCTTCGTGCTTTTTGGAAGTGGTCTGTAAGTATATACAAATACTTTGTTTTCATCTATTTTCCTAGCCATTTCATTAAAACTAATCAATTATTTCAAGTGTTACGGCACTATTTTATTATTTGTAGATAGATTTGGCTATTTTAGAAGCAAAAACAAACAGCTGCAAAGATTTAATTTTTATCAGCACATTCAGAGTTGTTCAAAAAGAAAATGTATATCGTGGAACTCTAAATCTTTGTCTCGACAATGTGTATATTATCATCAAATATAATTGGGAATTTCATAAGCCCATGAAGTAATACTTTAATCTAGTTTGTTTTAGGGCACCGTGGCGCCTGCGGCTCCCACTTTTTTAGGGCACCTACGGCACCCACCCTTTTCAAAAGCCCAACTAACTTGTCCTTGTATGATAAATACGTAATATTAAACTTCCTGACCTGTACACAAATTATTTTATAATAGGGGTTGTAGGGCGCCTACGGCGCCCACTTCTTTTTTTAACTGCACGTTCCGTCTGTCCTGTCCGTGACGCTACTAATTTTAGAAAGCAGCGCATCAAATTACTGCAACAAAAAATAACTTTTTTCGAATGTTACGAAATGAGTGAGTCAGTCAGCACTGTTTACAACACACATGCTGACGTCAAAGGTTCGCGCGTTGTTTGGTTAATGTTAATCTGGAAACCAAAATGATTATGATTTTTAAGTCTATATTTTCAATTTTTAAAAAAGCAGAGTGATATTTCTTAGCGTCACTAAATGATAACTGAGGGGTGTTAATACTATACTAGTGCATCACCCGTCAAAAATGACGGAAATTTTCGAAATAAATACACATCAGACTAAAAAATAACGTAATAAAGAAGTTTCATTTATTTAATTTATTTTCATTTGATTCATTTATTATCATATTTAACAATTTTATGAGGAACGTTCGAAAAGTCTTATTTTTGGTGCAGTAATTTGGTGCGCTGCTTTCTAAAATTATTAGCACTATAAAACAAAATCGCTTGCAGCGCCACCTTACAGAATTACATCCATCGCAGCGCCATCTAACAGCATTACATCCATACAGACAACGGGAATTATGTATATTGATATACTAAATCAAACCTTCATTATTTAAAATAATAATAATGTAAATATATTGACGTATTGATGAATTTTTCTTTTATAATTTTTTTTTCTTGCGAAGTGGAGGACTAACAAAAAGTTTTGAGCCCAAAATTAAGAGACAACTTATATTCAAAATTCCTATACATAAAAATATACAAAATAAAAGTTGTAAATTTATTTTATTATAAATCATGTTACCCAAGTATACTTCCCTAGTTTCCAAATATTAATTTGAATTTTAACAATCTAATTTCTTTCCAGTACTTAGAAAATCGAATGCATGTTTAAAGTGTTTTTATTTTTTTTCAAAAGAAATATTTAATACAATAAAATCTGAAACAACTTATTCTTTCCAACCGTCTTTTTACCCTTAGGATATCCTGATTGGTAGAGCTTTGTTTTTGCGGCTTATACTTATAGGTAAAGGGTAAAATGATGGATATGGATGGGTTTAATTCCCTAGTTAACTGATTTCTTTGATTTTAGAAAACAATATTTTGAACCAATTTTTGTAGTACGAATATTATTTAAAATAATGAGGGTGACACAAGGGCCACGTCATATTTTAGAAACAAATATGTATTATTTATGTCTTTGATTATATTTTTGTTTCGTAGTAGTGTGTCACATGAGAATCACGAGTTTGATGACAGAGAGGTCACGTGAGTGAAGCGCGGGAAAAATGTTGAGTGTGATGAGGAAGATGGCTGACTGTGTTGGTTATGTCTCCACGATGTGAAACCTCAATTTTATATTTATGTATATAGTGTTCGTGTTAAAGTTATTTCATTGACATTAGTGCTTCAAGGAATTATTGCACGAAAGATTGTGTTATGTGAGAAAGCCTACAATACAGATATAAAAGTTAACATGTTACAGTGTGCTACTTGCAAACAGAACATAATAGTGATGCCAAAGAAAGTTCGCTGACAATCAATAAAAAAAATAATAATATGTTTTAACAAATTTTCATGACACACGTTTTTGTTCCCATGAGAACAAAAGAAAAAATTTATTTTCCAACTACATTGGGAATGTAAAAATGTGTCGATATTTAAAATACATGGAAAATTTTATGTAAATGATATGAAGAATTTTTAAAAACATTTTATGTTATAGCTCAGTGGTTATGAGAAGGATTTTGAATATAAACATATATTACTCACAATAAAAATGAATATTGGACTTAATTATAAAAGAAATGTAAAAATATATAGTATAAACTTATCTCTCTAAAATAATAGATATTTACTAATTCAAGGACTTGGAAATTCACTGCCTAAAATATAGTAACATAATCATTAAATGATTACACTTTGCTTTTTAAAAAAAATATAATTAGCATATGAAAAGTAGTGCATAATGCAATCAATTTTCAATCCAGTGACATTGGATTATATATTCAAAGTTTAAATATTAAGTAATTTTAGAAGCTGCTTTATTTTTTTTTCTTTTGGTAAAATTGCTTTATTCAACAACTTTATTTTTCTTCGTCTTCAAGCTTAATTTGCCTAGCGTTCATCTTTATTATCAGAATATATTATTTTTTAAAGAAAGGTTTGGGGTTAAATTTTATATTTTTGTAAAAACGCAATAATAATATTTAGTTTTATATTAATCATCAATCATATTCTTTATAAGTGCAAATTTGTTATCTTAAGGTGTGTTTTGTTCAATGTGATTATACTGTTTATATCTGGCAGCTAAAGATCCTGATGTTTGTTGCACCAGTGAGGTATGCAATGATTTCCTGACCCTGACTTGTTTTGCTGCCAAAGTCTACCCGAAGATTGTCTGTGAATTCTATTCAAAAGAGAAGGTTTTTTTTTCATATGTGAACATCCGTTTTGTAGTAATATATTGTTTTGTTTTGCCTTCAATTAGGGCGTTCATTCTGTGTTTGTCCCAATTAATTCTCATCTATTAATTATGTAAAGTACTCTCTTACATAATTTTACAACCACAAATGCTTTATAATTTTACCGGTAACAAGATGTGTTCGAATTTTTAAGTTTTTTTAAAAAAAATTTTAGGGTTGGGGGAAAATGTGTATTAAAGGCAGCTAAAAGTTGCAAAAATGGTATTATTGAGAAACCAATCGAAAATTAGTTTATTTGTTTTTATTTTATTCGACATTTGTTTAGAAGGTATATATATCTAAAGAAAACCTTTTACAGATGTAATAAGAATATAAAACTAAAATGCTATCTGACTTTGGTGAGACCTCTACAAGAATATGTATCTCTTGTATGGGACCCATCCACCAAAAGTGAAACATAGGTAAACTAGAAAAAATACAAAAGAAGGTTTATTACTGTAGAATATTCAAAATTTAGAGTAATACCATTAGTTAAATCATTAAAGCTAGAGACACTAGAGGATAGAGGAACAAAAAGAAAAGTGGTAATAAGGTACATGGCAACTAATTCTAACTTGGAAATACAACACAAAGATAATCCAATACAACCCTCTGTTAGAAATAAGGATAAAACCCCTTTTTTTCTTATTCCGTATACATGAGCAAACACATACAAATCCGGTTCTTTCCGCCTGGAATTCGGGCGTGGAATGAGTTGCCTGATTAAATCAAGAAAACCAACACACTTTCAACAATTAAAACCCTAATAATAATGCAAGTATAGACATAAACCATAGATAAGGGCATGACGCAATATTCTTCTGTATCTTCTCGTACTGCCGACATTGCAGCTTAGCTTTTAAAACAGTATTAAATTTATTAACTTCGTGCCCCCGCTAGACATATCCGGGGAGGTTAGGGAGGCGAAAGAGTGCCACATTAAGACAATGTTGTATGGCATGGCACAACAGATGGATCAGGTACCCAGGTAATAGCCAAGGCCTTAAGAGAGTAATGTCAGGCCCATAGAATATGTGTTTAGTTTAGTAACTAAAAACGTTTAAAAGTTTATGCATCGACCGAGCAAGAGCAATCCCTGGTGGAAACGTAAGCTTACTGGTCAGACTTATCACCAAGATGATGACTGCTCATTGTCTCACACAAAGCTACCTTCAACGATTTGACACGATAAATGATTATAATACCTGTCGATTATGTGGCAACTCTGAGGAGTCGGTCGAACATCTGCTGATATAATGGCCCACGCTTGTCAAGGGATTTGGACAGGTCAACCACAATGCCTATGGAAAATTATCTTTACGACAATGCCCGCTTGACGAGGCTTGTCAGTGGAACAATGAGCTGGGTCTTACGAGCTTAAAGCTTGAGCCCAAAAGTGAATTTCGTGTATTTAGTAACCAGTTATTTAGTCCGCCAACTATATCTTTCCTTGTGAATAAACAAGTGTTATTCTAAACCACTAAGTGTTTATACGTTATTTACAAGAAAAAAGCTAGATATTCCATTTACTTGTACATTGACTTAAAGACCATTCTCATTTCAAAACAAACATTAATTCTAAGGGCAAGTAGGATAAAACACATTCAAAATAAATGATTTAACAAACTGCATTGCTTTTGTGGTTATATTAAACAAAATAGTAGCTGAATGGTTTTTTAAGTAGTTGGCACACCCTTTTGGATTGAGACAAATTTTTATTGAAGTTTCAATTTTATAGGCCTTGTGGTTCTTGAGATCTTGCGATCACTGAGTGTGTGGAGGTTAGTTATATGTGTTTTTTAACTGCTTACATAAATATTAAGCATAATCATTTTACTTTTATTTTAAATGTCTACTTTTTGTTTTCTTTTTTTTCCCTCAGGTTCCTTTACAAGGCAGAATATTTTACAGTCATTTAGAATTTTCAGATTATATTCAATACCGTTCTCATTGTTTCATAAAATATCCCCTAAGCATGAAATTGCCTGACAGAATAAGTGTCGATTTGTATCCTAATATTTCTCAAGAAAACAGAAACTTTGCGTTTAAGATTACCAATGAGCTACCTACAGGTTTGTTCGTTTTTATTTTATCTGTAATTACATTTCTCGACCAATTTTATAATATTCTCGTCTGTTTTATATATTTTAATTGTTTCTATTAACCATTACTGTTTTTTAGACACAAAATTATACTTTTTAAAGAATTGACTGCGTAAGACGATCACGACATCACAACAACATTGGCTAATTCGAAGTTTCCCAGTAATTATCATGAGTGTTAATAAGATCATTTTTATCATTTTTTTTTAAACAGTTACCTATCGACAGGTCAATACAAACTTTGTTTTTTTTTAAATTATGCAAAATATCTTGAGCAAAAAATAACAAAAATCTTTATAAAATATATTTCCTTATATTCATTTAATCGAAAAAATATTCGGATGGAAACAAATAATCTTTATATCAAATTTAAAAGTTCAAAGCCAAAATTATTTTCTTAAAGTGTTGACATTTCTTTTTCGAAATAAAATTTACAAAAGAATGGATAAATATGATATAGTTATTTAAAGGTGATTAATATATTTGTTTTTCATTTTAAATCCTTTATATTTACTCGTATCGTCTGCTTGATTGCTTAATGCCTTGAATGCCTAAAAGTATCACTTTTTAACCCACTTCCTCGAAAGCTAGCGGGCTGAAATTTTGCAGGCAGACTCGTTCCGATGATAAAAATGATCTTTCGAAATTTCAGATCGATTGAATGTACTGTAGATAAATTAAACTTTCCTGTCGTGCGGTGCGGTGCGTATTATATTGACTATACTTTTTAAAAAATATATTCCCGATCTGTAAATGTAAATGCAATAAATTGCTAATCTCTCTCGCGGTGCGCACTATGTTAAACATGTTTTTATAACCCTTTTCCCGTTATCTAATCGAGGTGAAATTTAGCAGGCAGACTGTAGAAGTTGTTTGTTTTTTTATATAAATCCTTTATATATTTGAGACATAGCTAAAATTTTGGATTTTTTTATTTTCTTGTTACGTATTATAATGAAGATTCTTTTAGTTATGTCTCGTATATGGAGGATTTATAGTCAAAAACTTGATTTTTTACGGGTTTTTCTTTATTGTTTTTAAATTTATATTGTTACCGATTTCAATTTGGGACTGAAAAATTAAAAAAAGCTTTTGCAGAACTAACAAAGTTTTTTTCAATAAACATATAGATAGATCTACATATTAAAATTAATTTAAGGAAAACCTCATGTGATTTTGTTTCTTTATACTTTATTTAATTTATTCAGAAATTGAGTCAAAATATTTAATTAGCCTAACAAAACTATATTGTTATTTTTTGTTGCTTTTCTACTAAGAAGAAATGTTCTAGATTGGTTTAAAATTGAGGGGAGCCCTTTCCAGGTAGTCTGCATGTTTGTCTTTGTAATATTTAACATGAAATGAAACATTGACTAATCTATAGTTTTAATATTTTTTCAGACAGTCGTTTGCAAACTTGCAAGGATGAGAATAAAAGAATCCCAGTGCCTTATAGTTTTAAAATAGATTGCAAACTGGAGACACAAGAAGGAATTCTTGTTTTTTCTGTCGAGAAATCTAATGAAACAATACTTGCTTGCACTTTATTTCAAGACTGTTTAAATTTCAAACGTTTGACTTTAAAACATATTTCCTATAACCACACAATGAGTGGCATACATTTAGAGCTACACATTTCAGATATTTCGAAAAGTGACATTTTCGATGCAATTGGAATTTGGACGATCTGCTATAACAGGAATAAAATATGTTCATATAACTTATCAGCTTCTGGTAAGTAAATTTCTGTTTACTATGGATAGATTAGGTTATATTATCAATGTAAAACTAAATTAAGCTTACTAAAATTAATGTATGTCCTGAATTTTAAAAAAAAACGATATTGGACCAAAATTTAATCATTGAAACTTTTATCCTTAACACGGAACAATTAAAAAAAGCATAACATATATTTACGATATAAGTCATTAAAAGGAGCAGGACGATGTTCATAATCAAGTAAATAATCTTAAATGAGCTATTATTTTAGTATCAATAATTATCTATAGATATAATTCACCAGGACATGCACAAGACATGTGCAAATAAGCATGACGAATGACCCATTCTAGGGTCGATCAATCACAGTTTATGGTTTGCATGCAATGCTAGTGCATAGTGGGGGCGGGGGCAGGTAGCAACAACCGCAGTGCGCATGTCTCGAGACCAACAATGCGTCGGTGGCTACCTCCCCCCCCCCAAAGTTAACCCGCGTGTTACTTATAATTTGAAAGGGAATTAAATCCAAAATAAATTGCTTGAATTATGAAATAGCAAGATATTGTAGAAAAACAACCAAGTATTTGATTTAATAAATATATAACATAGCGGAGTTTTGCAGGGGGTATGTCTTGATGCATTTTGTTGCTTCACATTTTTAATTAATAATTTATCATTATCCTTCTTTGTTTTTTATTGAACGCAGTGCATACACAAACACGTTCAGTGGCGTCAATGGGGGGGCGGGCCGCCCCTGGTGACACACGCCACGGGGTGACACCCGAGCCTAAAATTTTACTGTGTACGAGTTTATGTCAGAAAAAAAAGAAGACACATTTTTTCATCGAGAAAGAAATTAAGAATGACAATGAAATACGTTAAACGCGGAAACTTTTATTAAAAAACTAGCAGATCCATAGTGCGTTGCAAGGATCTCAGTTAAAAGGAAGTCATATAGATAAAAAAGAAATTACTTTAAAGATCACCAGGCCCATCAGTTTAACATATGACGCTCGAAAATCTGTTTATTTTCATTACAAATATATAAATATATTTATCTATATTGCTCAATATCATGTAAAATTGAATGGGGAATACAATATACAAAAGTTTAGTAAAAACACATTTAGGGCCCCCAGCCCCAGAGGAAATGGACATTAGGAGTTCAGTGCCCTATAGTAATTTAATATAGGCTCTTAAGTTTTTTATATACCAAGTTTGGTCAAAATCCAGTTATTTTCTCATTATCTAACAATTAAACTAATTTTTATTTAGCTAAAATAAGAAAAATAATACATTAAGGGGCCCCCGGGCCCATTCGGTTCAAGATGTACATTTTGAAAACCTGTTCATTTAAATTCAGTTTCATCATGGATATATTTCGCAAAATCGTTAAAAACTGAGTGGGAAATAATATCTTAGAGTATACCAAAAAAAACAGTCATTTGGGGCCCACGGCCCATTCGAT
>CALYLW010000595.1:0-135000 GCA_944989445.1 Ampullaceana balthica | reverse complement strand
CAAGTGTTACGATTTTAGAGTATAGACTTACCCTAAATTCATATTTAAATGACAAAAATCATTTGCAACATGCTAACTTTTATTTAGAAAACACTGCTTGGGGGGGGGGTGGGGTGTCAAAGATATGTTACGCCATATCGTGAAAAAGGGGGGTGGGGTCAAAGTTTTTGTGACAAAGTATGACGCTGGGGAGGGTGGGGTAAAAATCGGCAACCTCGCGTGACGTCATTTATGGACGGCCCCTTCAGTCGTGAAGGGGTGACACCATGAGCTACCGCCCCGGATGACACCAACCCTAGCGACGCCTCTGAACACGTTCACATATACACAATAAAAAGAAGAAAAAAAAGTGAAATAATATCCAATGTTATTATATAAAAGTATTAAGTCCTAAATGCTGGAAAATATAAATATAAAAAATGTTGCTATGCATTTGTAAGAGGCTTAAAAATGGGTCATAAAATAATTAGATATAGGCTTTGTCATTTCTAAAACCGGAAAACGTCATAGCTCAATGAGTATTGTTCTATTTTTAGATTACATTTTAGCAGGAACATGTTTCAAAGCATAAATACAGTCGAATCACTATGTTCTCAAAATTGTTAGCATAGTAAAATTAGGAAACTGCTTTTCCTTTTCCAAGTTCAATAAGCTGTCTTAAATTATCGAAGAATTAACAAATAGCTGATAAGATACATCCTTCTCAATATACCTACATTTACATATTGACTCGTATCTTTTATTAAATTTTTTATTAAATGTATCCTTATAAAACCTATATATAGTAACAGTATTTCTATTAATAGATTTGCGCCATATTATGACAAGGCCTATAATTTGGCTTTTTGGTGTCTTAAACCTACATAAGAAGTTTGCTAAATAGTAAATATAGGTTGATGTTTGAGCAAACGGGAATATATAATGTCTAATATTATACTAGTAGATCTTATCTTATCAATACAAACGCTCCTTCTATGCAGAAGATAATTGCGTCCACAGACTACGACAGATGATCTGTTGGCAAGTGATGCAGCGTTCACAGGCCACGGCTTTGTGGGTTCCACGCATTACCCAGCCGCCTAACTAGTGTTAGGTACCCATTCGGAGCTGGGTGACTCAGGGACGCCCGAGGCCCGGGAACAAATCCTTGCCTTGACATGGATTCGAACCCGTGACCACGGTACAACAGTCGAGCGCGCTTCCACTCGATCACCGCATCCCCCATAGTAGATAAACATATACTAAATGAAAAGCTTTAATTGTTAATTCTTAGCGATAACATGCTGTTTAATTCAGAATTCAGGTTTGGTATCAATACATTATTAGTGGGAATATCAATCTAAAATCAAACTTCGAGAGAATATATATATATAATCTTGTGAATAAAAATTAAATGTTTAAAAATGAAAAAATAGTTGAAAAAATTGAAGAATGTACTCAAGTTGGTGAGTTAATATTGAAACAAAAGTTTTAAATAGAGTTTTTAAAATGCTGCTATTGAGATGGAAAATGTGGTACTGGAAGTTTTTTTAGTTTTTTTTTGACCAGTTAGAGTAAGATTCAATTTTTAAAAATGTATGCAGTCACAATTTTTTAACGGTTTCGAGATAAATTGAACTCCTTATTTTTCGATTGAATAAACAAGTCACAGGAACAACGGGAATTGTGTGAAAATTCAATTACAAATTTTAAACCAAAGGACAGACATACAAGTGGTGGTAGTTTAAAAATTTTTTTAATGAATTTAAAATGGCTTCAGACATCTTCGATCCCAAATCAATTCACATCTATCAACGATAGCTGATAAGTAGTTTCACACCATCTTTAATTTAATCATTTATTTTTACTTAATAGGCGAATCATCACGTGTTAATCTTGAACTACTCCAAAGACTTACTTTGATAAAACCCGACTGTGTCTCAAACAGTGGTAAGTCAATAGCAAGCGTTTGAGAGAGTGTAGCAGTTTTTTTGTATATTTTACTAAATGCAATTGCGATTTTTTTACTGGTGTAATTTTACAACATGATTAGATTTTAAGAAGTGTAAAATAGTGCCTCTTTAAATTGAGTTTACCAAAGCCTTTATTTTTATTTGTAGAGTATAATCAAAAGCTTTACTCAGTTTATCAGCATTTTAATGCATACGATTTGACATTTAGGTCACGACTTTAATAAATATCATGTGCTGTAATTTTAATTCAATAGAGACGATGATAGGCAGAGACAATCCTCGAAAATTATACAACTTTACAAATATTAGCTGAATCCTATATTATATTTACTTTTAAAAAATGGTATGTGTTTGAGAACAAAACTCATAAATTTGAAACGCATCACATATGTAATTTAATTTACATCATTCGTAAGATCACTGTTTCAGAACACAGCGTCATAATAATTAAACAATATAATTGCAATGTCTGTCCGTGACGCTACTAATTTTAGAAAGCAGGGAAAACCAAATTACTACACCAATGCATCAAAAGGTGTGCAAATTAAAGATGCGCTGTAAAAAAAATATTATATGACGTCATTGTTTTCGCTAATACATGTATTTTAATTTTGGAAAAGGGATCAATGTAAAAAGAGGATTTGATGATGGTTAATTATAAAATAAAATAAAAACAAAGGGGGCGCCGTAGGCGCCTTACAACCCCTATTATAAAATACTTTGTGTACATTTTAGAAAGTTTAATATTTCGTATTTATCAAAGCAAGGACAAGTTATTTGGGCTTTTGAAAAGGTCGGCGCCGTAGGCGCCCTAAAAAAAGTGCATTTTTTAATAAAATAAATAGATTTCAGCTGAAAACTTCCGTCATTTTTAACTGGTGATACGCTAGTAAAAAATATAATTTGCAATGTCACGTCTGTAGTGTCTGTCCGTGACGCTAATTTTAGAAAGCAGCGCACCAAATTACTGCCCCCATGCATCATAAGGTGTGCAAATTAAAGATACGCTGTAAAAAATATTATATGACGTCATTGTTTTAGCTCATATTTTAATTTTGGAAAAGGGAACAATGCAAAAAGAGGATTTCATGATGGTTAATTATAAAATCAAAAAACAACTCCTATTATAAAATACTTTGTGTGCATTTCAGAAAGTTTAATATTTCTTACTTATCAAACAAGGACAAGTTAGTTGGGCTTTTGAGAAAGGTGGGCGCCGTAGGCTCCCAAAAAAAAGTGCATTTTTCAAAATAAATAGATTTCAGCTGAAAACTTCCGTCATTTTTGACAGGTGATACGCTAGTATAATAATAATTCGACAATAGTCTTCATATATAACAAGACGTACACGCATTTGTTTGCTATCTGACACTCACACTCGATTCTCACAGCTCTCACAAATCACAAGCCGGATTTGTAAAAATTGCCGGATGCCAGATTTGCCGGAGCTTGAGCTATATTTAATATATATTTTATCGCAAACGCAGCAAGCCAGATTTGGCCAGATTTATTAAGCAAATTTCTGCCAGAGCCGGATTGGTAAATATGGCTGGGTTCCGGATTTACTGGAGCCGCAGGCGAAATCCGGTACACCCTTAATTTCTACGAAGTCAGCTATCAAACGATAATCGGTTTAAAATCGGAGTTACATAATCGAAAATCGTTTTCCTAAAAAAAAAGAAAAAAGGAACACGCAATTGACAACCCTAAACATGACTAACCCTCGCTAGGGTCGCCCATCACAGTTTATGTTTAAGGGATGGTAGTAATAAAGGGAGATAGCGGGTAACAACAACCTCAGGGCGCATCTCTCCACGTTTACTCGCTATTTTAAAATCCCTTATATTAACTTCGAAATCTTGTCTGTCGTTGCACATTGACTCGTGTCACCTAACAATGCATTGTTTCAAAATTTCAGATCGAATTAATGCATTTTTATTTTATCTCTATGTAACTCTATATAGCCGTCTGTTTTTGTTTACATTTTACGTGTCATTGGAGTTCACTCCAGCCATCCACGACCACATCCTGGTGTTTAAAGCAAGGGAGTTCAATCGCATTCACTCTGTAAATGTTTGTCGCGCAATGGGTATTATATTGAACACAATCAATACTCTTAGATATGTCTCATATATAATGGATTTATAGTCAAAAATTTTGTTTTTAATGGGTTGTTTAACATCATTACTTCGTGTTGCTGTTTTTGTGCGTACTCTCACGCCCCCCCCCCAACCATTCTTTACACATTCAATGATGTGCAAGTATGCGGCGTGTGCTACGCCGCGGTTCGTATCTAGTACAGTAATATTTTTCTAGCCTTATATATTTATAAATTATTGGTGATGTTACAAATAGTGATAACTATCAAACATATGGAGTAAGAATACGTTTTTATTTATATTTTACTAAGTGCAATAGCGATTTTTTTGTAGATCGGAAATACTTGAACGGAGAAATCATAAATGATAATGTGGCACTTAGCCTCTTAATTGTCTTAATGTGTGGTTGTCATTTTTAAAACTATAGGTATGTGTTGAAAATCATTTAACGATAAAGAAAATATATCTTCAAATAGTTTTGAACCTCCATAAAGCTTTCAAATAAAATACAAGATAAACTTTAAAAAAATGTGATATTTAAAATAAAAAAATTTAAAGCGTTTTTCTTGGACAAATAGCTTTTGTAAAAATTGTCAAAATATATTATCAGATAATTGGTGCCTAGCATGTACAATCAAAATATGTTGAAACTTATTCGTCCTTAAGTTGTCTAAGAATAATCGTACTCAGGGGATTTGAGACCTGAAAGTTTGTTAATGTAAGTTTAGAAAAAATATATATTTATGGTTCAAAAAGATCGCCTAGAAAGTTTGAAATTTGTTAGTGTTATTTTAGCCAAATACATATATTTAGATTTAGTAGGATTTTTAATAAAAAACTAATTATACTTATGCGACTTTTGTGGTTTACGGATACATTTTCTTACACTTTATAAGATAGTAATAGAACGATAATTTTAGGTTAATAATTAAATGATACTTATTTTCTTTTAGACAAAATTTCTCTCAGATAAAATACTTATTACGAACGTATTAAGGTTAGAAATGTGTAGAGTTTATTCTCAATAACCTAACACTCGAAAAAATGTTGGCTTCATTTGATATTGTTATGGTATCGATAATTTTGCGCTTCAGAAGCATCAAATATTCCACAATATTTACAAGTATTGATTTTTTTTACGTAACAATCTTTTATTAAAGGAAAGACAATCTAAATGTCAATGAAAAGTTATTCGTTCTTTAAGTGGCGTATACATTTTCTTTAATTCTTTCTTAACTTGCTTAATTTGGTTTATATCAAATTTTAAATTATTTGTATTGTAATATTATAATTTCTCTTCTCCCCCGCTAACTGGAATCTATGTATAAAAATATATGCATATTATTTTCGCTTTTAAAAACACAGCTTAATTTAGTTTATAGTAACTTAGAAAGATTGTAATATATTTGTAGCTTCTTGGAATTTGGAATTTTTACCTCTCTATATATATAATTCACTTAAACGAGTATGTGCGAGTAAGCATGACAAATGACCCTTGATTGGGTCGACAAATCACAGTTGGCAAGCGTAGTGGGATAAAAATAAAGAAAAAAAGAGGAGGGGGGGTGGCAAGGATGCTTCTTTCGTTCACTTGCGTTGTTTTTTCACCAAAAAAAACATATAATTCGTAGTGTAGTGGTTATCACTCCGCCTTGTACGCGGAAAGTCCTGAGTTCAAGCCCCAGTATGAAAATTTATTTTTTTTAATTTTAAAAAAATGTGTTTTTTTTGCTTTTTCCCCATTACTTCGTGCTGCTGTTTGTGTCCTTTCTCTCTTCCCCCCCCCAACCCCGTTCTTTGCACTATCTATGATGAGCATGTCTGCGGCGTATGTTACGCCGGGTTCGTATCTCGTTGAATTAAAATATCGGTAAAACATGGAGTCTTTAAATTATATTAAAAACTTTTAAAAGTAACAGCCGGTATTTCGGTATTCGTTGAAATATTTTCAAAACTGTATTATTCACATTTAATTAAATTTGTCCATAAATAATTTCATTTTGCCTAATTCGTTTATTCTAATCTTAGGTCGTATGACATCGATACAACGCCTTAAAATTATTTTCTTTACGTTATTTTCACTCACTCGTTTCGGCTGTATGTTTTTTCACTCTAAATGTATTTTAATCAAATTGATTTCAATACTGTTAATGGAAAACGCAATACAAAAGAAATAAATATTTCATCCTATGCTAATTTATATATATATATATATATTTATATACAAGCAACAAAGCCGTCCAAGGACGGGGATAAGTGCAGGGTGACCTGTGAAGTTCATGGTAGGACATCACAACATTACCCACACCCGTTTGTCCAGAAACCCTACCTCCCCTCCCCCACACCGCGTTTTGTCCAGAGACTCTACCCCTCAAACCACAGTCTTTCCAGAGACCCTACTTCCACCACACACCGCGGTCTTTCCAGAGACCATAACCTCCTCCCCCCCCCACTAAACACCGAGGTCTGTAGCGAGACCCTACATCCCCTTCACCGCAGTGTGTCGACCGGCTATACATGTGTCTCACGTCAAAAATACTATACATTATAGTTGTAACAACATCATTATCCCCCCCGTCTGTCCAGAAACCCTACCTGCCCCCCATCACACTGCCGGTCTGTCCAGGGACCATAACTGTAAAAGATCTTATGGCTGGTTAAGTAACAAGGCTTTAACACACTGTGGTCTGGTTAACAACTGTCTTTAATCACTATATGTAATTCACTGTGACCAACTGTACAATCAACTACCTAAACAGCTCGTATGCAATCAACTACAATCAACCCCGGTTGCCTCTTGAACCGTACATTTATATCCAGCTATTCTCTCAGTCCTTGACCAGCACGCTTACAGTTCACCTCTCAAACCACGTGTTTCATACTAGGTCAAGTCATTGCATTCGCATACAATGTAAACACAACAACATGTCTCTCACATCTCCCTTTTAACAAAAACAAATGAATGACCCAGATTGGCAATAAGAGAATAATACAACTAAAAACATCGAACAATTCAGTACATGGATTCTAACTAACACTGAATCTTCAAATGTCTTTCAATGCACATTACACCTTAATGGGTCTTTGTCTGGGTATCTCTTTGGTGGCTTCACCTGTCTCCCGTATCTGTTGTTGTTGTTGTTGACTTCGCTTAAGTATCATGTTTTGGTCCTTTACAAACATGATCGTTGTCAAGGAACTCCTGCAAAGTTCTTTTAAAAGAATTATCCAATCCTTTACCAGGATTGTTTGTTCCATCTCCGTCATCAACGATGACTGAAGTTTTCTGACCTGTTGCTAACTGGGTGGACCCTTTCGCTCTCTGAGTTACGACGCTTGGGGATGACCCATTCGTACCGACGCTGGGAGCGTGTACTTCTTGCTTTGTCTCTGGTTTGTCGAACTCACAATCACCCGTAACACCTCTCCTTCCACGAAATGTCTGTCTCAACATGTTTTTGTTTCGTGGGTGTATCACACCATCGCAAGTCTTAACGATGCATGACCTTGGCGTCGTTGCTGCCGACACGACGACCGCTGGCTGCCACGAGCCTTTATGTTCTTTCTGCTCGGTGCGTTGCTTACACGCTGAGAGTGTGTACCTCTGTTGATTATGTCTGATTTGACGTAATATTTCTTCTGCTGTTGAGACCACTGATGCTTCTTGCTTATTACGCCCACGATTTTAATAAAATTCAGCTTTTGACAAGCTTGCAGACCAAGTATAGGCTTTGAGTGCGTCTTGACTATTTGAAACTCCAGCACCTCTGTCTTGTCTTTCACAGAGCATTTGATCGATGTTTTGCCTACAACAGGCAGTGTTTCCTCACTGTATGTAGTGAGCCTTGCTGTTGATTTCTGCATTCTTCCTATTCTTAGTTGACTAAACAATCTGTGTGGCAGAATGTTCACTTGTGCCCCTGTGTCCAGTGTGAACATCGCTGGCCTCTGTTTAAGCGTAACGATTGTCCTCCATTCATCACTTGTTGCGTGTTGCGTGGACACACTTCCTAAGCAGAATGTTTGACTATAGTCCACGTGATCTTTCAGTTGACGGTTGACAACTTTTACCCGTTTTGCCTTGCATACAGCAGAAAAGTGATTCAATTTTCCACTGGTGTTGCATAATTTGCCATAAGCAGGATATTTTCTAGGTTCATGGTTTTTTCCACAGTACTTGCATTGGCCTGCTTTTATGTGTGTACTTGACCTTTGAGCTTGCTTGACATGTTGACTTGTTGTCTTGTGCGTACTTGATCTCTAATGTGCCTTTGAGTTTACAGCTTGAACATTTTTTTCTTCATTTAAAGCTTTGAGTTGCCATTTCGATGTTTCCGCCGCTCTGCATATAATTTCAGCCTTGTTCAAATTCAGGTCTAATTCTCTCAATAGTCTAGTCCTGAGATATTCATTATTTACTCCAGCCCCAATGCTGTCCTTTATTAATGACTCTGTTAAATTTTCAAATTCACAAGACTTTGCTTTAAGTTTAAGGTCTGTTATAAAAGTATCGAAACTTTCTCCCTCACCTTGCTTTCTGGAGAAAAACACGTGTCTCTCGACTGCCACATTCTTTCTTGACAAACAATAATTCTCGAATTTCCGTAATAAGCACTTCACTGAATGAATATCCGTGTCAAAATCGTCACATTCCTTTCCAGTCCATTGGAATGTATTGTACACTTCTACCGCTTCTTGGCCTATTACATGCAGCAGTGTCATGTCCTGCACTTCTTTGCTTTTTGTGTCGAGTCCACTGGCTATCTTGTATATCTGGAAAGACTGCTTAAATCTCTTCCAGTTGGCAGCAATGTTTCCATGTAGCTCCAGTGGTTGTGGCGGTTGGAGTCGGTCCATTTGACACCGTGTAATAGGTATGGCGTCTGTATTTCAAATAGTCTTGAGGTCCTTTACTTCTGACACCATGTAATAGAAATTTATGGGTCATTCAAGTATGTGAGAGACGTGTTGTTGTTTTTACACTGTATGAGAATGCAATGACTTGACCTAGTATGAAACACGTGGTTTGAGAGGTGAACTGTAAGCGTGCTGGTCAAGGACAAAGAGTGGTTATGGTTGGAACAACACCAGAAAGCAGTGGATCAGTTAAAGAATGTAATTACATCAGCCCCAGTGCTAGCTTTTTATGATGTCAAAAGACCAGTCAAGGTGTCAGTGGATGCTTCACAAGACGGACTGGGGGCTGTACTGATTCAAGGTGAAAGACCGGTGGCGTATGCTTCTAGATCGTTGACAGATTGTGAAAGAAGATATGCACAAATAGAAAAAGAAATAATGGCTGTAATATTTGGAATTGAACATTTTCATTACTCTGTCTATGGTCGCAAAGTCACAGTAGAGACAGATCATAAACCATTGGAAGCTATCATAAAAAAGCCTTTGTCATTTGCACCACCAAGACTTCAGAGAATGCTTCTGAGTATAATGAAATATGATATCATTTTTGAGTACAAGCCTGGTAAAGAGATTTTTATTCCGGACACTCTTTCACGAGCATCCCTACCAAGGCAATATCCATCAAGTGATAACTGGGACGCTCAGGTTAATATAATTGTCTACAGTTTACCTATTTCGGTTTATAAAATGAAAGAATTTCAAAAAGACACATCAGAAGATGATGTTCTAAGACTTTTGAAGCAAAAGATTTTGTCAGGATGACGCCAGGTTCATTGCATACGAGCTGTTAAGGTAGTTGATTGTACAGTTGATCACAGTGGATTGTATATAGTGATTAAAGACAGTTGTTAACCAGACCACAGTGTGTTAAAGTCGTGTCTCTTGACTACCCATAAGTTCTATTACAATAACCTCCCCCACCCTAAACACCAGGGTCTGTCGCGAGCCCGTCACCGCATTTTGTCGAGAGACCGGCAGTCTCGACCATACGTGTGTATCACGTCAAAAATACTATACATTTTGTTTAGAATAAATAACCCGTAAAAAACAAAGTTTTTTACTACAAATCCCAGCGCGCACCGTTAAAAAATAAACTCTTGGAAAAAAACTGCACCAAAAATAATTCGTTTTGAACGTCGTTCAATATGTAAATGAGATTTAATTTTTCTCCGCTAGTGATTGGTTGTAGGAGTCTGTAGGAGTTTGAAGGACCAATCGCTATCGATGAATGCACAGAACATTGCCTTTTATTATATAGGATATATATATATATATATATATATATATATATATATATATATATATATATATATATATATATATATTAGGGCTGTTATCGATTAATTTAAATTTAATCGTTAACTTTTGAAAAATTAACGATTAATTAATCGTTAATTTCGATTAAAGCCAGAAATAGAAATTTATGACGTCATTAAACTGAACATTTCAAGGGAAGTATCAAAAACAGATAATTGACTTCAGCGATGTATTTGATCCTTTAAAAGAGAATTGTTTATGGCAGTGAACACAGTAAACTTTTTCCCCATCTTCTACTTTGCCATCCGCAGTTAGCTTAAAAACAAAATTTGTGCTCAATTTTCCAGTTATATGTTTAAAATTAACTGCGCTGATGCTGTCAGCAGTTTTTTAGTTGACGTCTGCCTGTCCACATATATTAATAAAATAAATTATAGTATTACGCGGGAGAACTTTGTACGTAAATAAAACAAACCCGTAAAAACAAATTTTTTGACTATAAATCCATTATATATGAGACAGAACTGAAAGTACTGATTATGTTCCAACGCAACAAACATTTACAGCCTGAATCTGTCTTAACTTTCCTTTGCTTTATAACCCCCTGGGGGCGGGTGGGAGAGGGGAAAGATCTGGTCACCTATCGCTGGACCAAGCTCAGCGTGACACGTAAAATGTAAACAAAAGCACGCCGGTACTTCGATGGGTTGCGTCAACGCGTGACGTTAAATCACGTGAAAAAAAAACAATAACAAACAGTGAATTTGAATTACATACGTTATATAAGGATAAACTAAAAATGCATTAATTTAATTACGGTACGTTCGATCGATCTGAAATTTTAATACGATGCATTGTTATGTGAGACGGGTCCGTGTGCCAAATTTCAGCTTGATCGTATCACGGAAAGTGGGTCATGTTTTACTTTTTTTTTCCGCCCGCCCAAGACAGAGAGACAGACAGAGAGAGATGACGACAGAACGACAGAGAGACAGAGATGGCGATGAAGTTAATATAAGGGATTTAAAAGATATATAAATTATTATTAATTATTAATAATTAAATGTTTATTTATAGAAATGTTTAAAAATATTTAAGTATTAAGTATTAAAAAAGTATTTTCTTGAATTTTTATCGATTAAAATAATTTTAATCGATACAAAAATTTAACGTATAATCGAGAAATTAATCGTTAATTTCCGCAGCCCTAACAAATATATATATATATATATAATGTGTGTGTGTGTGTATGTGTGTGTGTATATTTATTTATTATTATATTTATTATTATTATTTCAGGTGTCATCAGAATTCGGCCCCTAAAGTATATTATTTGGATCACCATAGCAACTTATGGAGTTACTTTAAATACACTAGAGTGATAAATAACGAATTCCATTGATTTATATCCTTATAGTACTTCAATAAATGTATGACAAAGAACTTTAAAATATTAACATTATATTTAGACAACAATTCTTTATATTATATAATAATTAATAAAAAGATCAGGAATGAAATGAGGGAGGCCAAAGAGGATTGGATTGATAAACAGTGCCGTACGCACATTGCAAGATAACGTAGCTGCCAATAATAGCTGTCGGATTTTGACTTGATGGGTCCTATGCTATTTGAGATATGGGTGGCCCTTTTAACGTCTAGCTATTCTATGTCAATGCTAAATATGAAAAAACTCCAGCACGAAGACGGGGGACCTAGGCTATAGCTTGTTTAGCAAATAGTTAACTCCAGCACTAAGTAATATTAAGAAAGGGTATGAGACATTAAGAAATCGTACAAAAACAAACCATACGTCAGATTCAATAATTGAGGACAGCAAAGGCCAGTTCCTTACTGATAACACGGTGGTGTATGACGATGGACGGAATATTGCACTAAACTGTACAATTTTAAAATCAATCCATATTCAAGCATACTACAGGAACTACAGAGCGATCGAACGTACCGTAATTAAATTAATGGATTTTTAGTTTATCTCTATACAACCCATGTAATTCAATTTAACAGTTTGTTATTGTTTTTTTTTAAACGTTATAGTTCAGTTCGCGTGTTGACGCCATCCGTCGATGTACCGGCGTGCTTTTGTTTACATTTTACATTTTCCCGCTCAGCTCGGTCCAGCGATCGGTGACCAGACCTTTCCCCTCTCTCCCCCGCCCCCTCCCGGGGGTTATAAAGCAAAGGGAAGTTAAGACAGATTTAGTCTGTAAATGTTTGTCGCGTTTGAACAAAATCAATACTTTTAGTTATGTCTCATATATAAGTGATATATAGTCAAAAATTTTGTTTTTAAATCTCGTATATTAACTTCACTGCCGTCTCCCTCTGTGTCTCTGTCTCTCTCTCTGTCTGTCGTTCGTCGTCGGGCGGGCGGAAAAACAAAAGTAAAAAATGACCCACTTCTCATGATGCAATCGAGCTGAAATTTGACACATAGGCTCGTGTCACCTAACAATGCATCGTATCTAAATTTCAGAGCGATCGAACGTACAGTTTTTAATTAATGCATTTTGAGTTTATGTATATAAACAATATGTAGTGGTCGCTATTGTTTACATTTTTGGGGTCACTTGACTTCCCGCCAGTCATCGATGACCACATCTCGTGGAGGAGGAGTTCACTCAGTTTTATGCTGTAAGTGTTTGTAGCGTTAGAACATAATCAATACTTTTAGTTTTGTCTCACATATAAGGGATTTATAGTCAAAAACTTTGTTTTTACGGGGTTGTTTTTTAAAATCCCTTATATTAACTTCGAAATCTTGTCTCTCTGTCGTGATCTCTTCGTACGTCAGGCGGAAAAACAAAAATGACCCACTTCCCTTGATACCATCGAGCTGAAATTTGGCACATAGACTTATGTCACCTAACAATGCATGGTATCAAAATTTCAGATGGACGGGCCACAACAAACTTAGGCAACACATGTTCCGCAAACTTCGAATTGGAGAAAGCGAAATGTGCCCCTGCGGTAAAACTGCGGAAAATGCGGAACATGTTCTCCAAAACTGCCCTCTGTACCACCATACCCGGACAGACATATGGCCCCAGGAAGCTACCCTCGATGACAAACTCTATGGTGGACTGGAACAACTGACAGCCACAGCGCAGTTCATCACAAATATAGGACTTGCTGTCTAAATCCTCTATCAAAAGATTTTGAGAACGAAGAAGAAGAAAAATTTCAGATCGAACGTACCGTAATTAAATTAATGCATTCTTAATTTATCTCTATGCGGCATATGTAATTCAATTTCACGGATTGTTATTGTTTTTTTTCACGTGACAGTTCAGTTCACGCGTTGACGCAACATCGTCGATGTACCGGCGTGCTTTTGTTTACAGTTTACGTGTCACGCTGGGCTTGGTCCAGCGATCGGTGACCAGACCTTTCCCCTCTCCCACCCCCCCTGAGTTATAAAGCAAAGGGGAGTTAAGACCGATTCAGTCTGTAAATGTTTTTCGCGTTTGAACATAATCAATACTGTTAGTTATGTCTCATATATAAGGGATTTATAGTCAAAAACTTTGTTTTTACGGGTTTGTTTTATTTCTTCCTTCCTCTAAATTTTCAAGGTTTAATGATTAAACAAATGGTGTTTTTCTTGTCAGTTTGAATATATTCTGGTACTTAATCTAGCAGCTTGTTTTGAGGATTTGTTTTAGTTTATCAATGTTTTCTGTGGTGGATGGGTCACATACAGAAGATGCATATTCTAGTAAAGATCTCACCAAAGTGAGGTAACATTTTAGTTTTATATTCTTATTGCATGTGTGAATGTTTTCTATATATATAAAAATCAAAGTATGTTTGTATGTATGCATGTCTGTTATAGCTGACTAAACCATTCATCCGATCACCATGAAACTTTTTGAGACTTTTGAGTACGCTCCAGGGATGGAAATAGGCTACTTTTTTTCAAAATTTAACACTCATGGGGCGCCGGGGGCCCATAATGAGAATTTTTTCTTATATGAGCTATATAAAAATTAGTTTAGGGCTTAGCTGCTTGGAAAATGAATGGATCTTGACCAAACTCGGTACATAACAACTTGATAGCCTATATTAAAATATCATATGGCATTGAACTCCTAATGTCCGTTCCTTCGGGGCCGGGGGCCCAAAATCTTTATTTTTGTAAGTGTTAAATACTTTATTCCCGTTAGCTGACTATACCATTCATTCGGTCACCATGAAACTTTTGGAGACTTTTGAGTACGCTCCAGGGATGGAAATAGGCTACTTTTTTTCAAAATTTAACACACATGGGGCGCCGGGGTGCCCATAATGAGAATTTTTTCTTATATGAGCTATATAAAAATTAGTTTAGGGCTTAGCTGCTTGGAAAATGAATGGATCTTGACCAAACTTGGTACATAACAACTTGATAGCCAACATTAAAGTACCATATGGCATTGAACACCTAATGTCCGTTCCTTCGGGGCCGGGGGCCCAAAATCTTTTTTTTTGTAAGCGTTAAATACTTTATTCCCGGTATGATTTACACGATCTTGAAAAGCATTGACTAATATATCTATCATGATCCAGATTGAAATGAACAGGTATTTTAAAGTTAATTTCTTGCACCGATTGGGCCCGCGGGCCCTTAATGTTGTTTTTTTCTAATCTTATATCTATATATATAAAAATCAAAGTATGTATGTATGTATGTATGTATGTATGCATGTCTGTTATAGCTGACTAAACCATTCATCCGATCGCCATGAAACTTTGGAGACTTTTGAGTACGCTCCAGGGATGGAAATAGGCTACTTTTTTTTCAAAATTTAACCCTCATGGGGCGCCGGGGGCCCATAAAATGATTTATTTTCTTATATATGAGCAATATAAAAATTAGTTTAAGCGTTAGCTATTAGGTAAATTGATGGATCTTAACCAAACTTTGTATATAACAACTTGGTAGCCAATATAGAAATTCTAAAGGGACTAATTTCCTAATGTCCATTTCTTCGGGACTGGGGGCCCAAAATGTCTTATTTCATAAAGGTTTAATATTTTATTCCCCATTCAATTATTAAAGATCTTGAAAAATATAGATAAATATATCCACAATGAAATTGATTGAAATAAACAGGCGTTTTGAACTTGACATATTGCACTAAATGGGCCCTGGGGCCCTTAATGTCGTTTTTTGCTTTTATGAGCTATATAAAAATGTGTTTATGCGTTAACTACTGAGTAAATGAATGGATCTTAACCAAACTTGGTATATAAAAACTTGGTAGCCCATATTAAAATAACAAAGGGCACTGCACTTCTAATTTTTAATTGTTCAGGGCCGGGGGCCCCAAATGTATTTTTTCGTATGTGTTTGAGATATTATTTCCCATTCTATTTTAACGATCTTAAGAAATATATCAATGATGATACTGAATTAAAATGAACAGCATTTTGAAATTTACATCTTACATCGAATGGGCCGGGGGCCCCAAATGTCTTTTTTTGTGTATACTCTAAGATAGTATTTCCCACTCAGTTTTTAACGATCTTGAGAAATATATCCATGATTAAAATGAATTTAAATGAACATGTTTTCAAAATGTACATCTTGAATTGAACGGGCCTGAGAGCCCCTTAATGTAGTTTTCCTTATATCTACATATATATACAAATTAGTTTAGGTGTTAGATAATGAGAAAATAAATGGATTTTGACCAAACGAGGTATATAAAAACTTAAAAGCCTATATTAAATTTCGATAGGGCACTGATCTCATAATTTTCTATTTCATCGGGGCTAGGGGCCCTAAATGTGTTTTTACTAAATTTTTAATATTGTATTCCCCATTCAATTTTACACGATATTGAGAAATATAGATACATATATTTATATTTTTGTTATGAAATTGATTGAAATGAACAGATTTTCGAACTTCATATTTTAAACTGATGGGCCTGGTGACCCTTAATGTAATTTATTTTTTATCTATATATATATTCCTTTTTACTGAGATCGTTGCAACGCACGACGGGTCTGCTAGTTCTTTATAAAACTAAAGTTTTGTTTAATTTTTCAACTACTTCATTGACAATGAACCCCATGATAATTTCTCATTTATTGTTACTCCTAAGTTGTTTGCATCTTTAGCTTTGCTTAGTTGCTTTTCGTGAATGAAATATTTTGAATTACGTGTTTCTTTTTCTTTGTTACTCTTAACAGTTGAAACTCTCTGGTGGAAAGACATACTCCAATTAGTTCAAATTTTAATAATTCATCGAGGCATTTTTGTAACATTTTGAAATCTTGTTTTGATTTAATTGTTCTATAGATTTAACAATCATCAGCAAATAACCAAACTTTTGTTCCAGATCAGATGTTGTTGGGTAGATCATTTATATAAATTAACAAGGGTAGGGAACCTATCACAGTTCATCGTGTAACTCCTGAGTTAAAGGTTATTTGTTCTCATTTAGATCTATGGCGAATTAAATGGGGTGCTGATTTGGCTAAAGCCAGGGGCCCCCAATGATTTAAGGGTCCCAAACTTATTATATTGTATAATAAAGGTGGCTGGACCGGGCCCCAGGACCCGTGCAATCTCCACCTGCCACTGATTTAGATCCATTAATTCTTATAGTTTGCTCTCTACTTGAAATGAAGTCTTTGTTTCAATGGTGTATGGAATTCGAGATTCCAAATAAGTTAAGTTTTTTGGAGTAAACTAAAGTGTTAAACGTTGTCAAATGCTTTTGAGAAGTCAAGTAATATTATATCTATTTTTATTGTTATTTTCTAAACCTGTTGGCAGATCATCAAATACAGCAATTCACATGATCTGTTTTTCCAAAAGCCGTGTTGATGTGAACATGGGACATTATACTTGTCGAGATGATTAACTATTCTGCTATATATTAGTAAATATATAACATATAAACATGGTATTAGTTAACCTGACAGGACGTAACACAACAGCTTAACTATATGCTATGTATTATGTGTTCTAGTAATTTACAGGTGATACCAGTAAGTGATACAGGCCTATAATTACCAGGGTCTTATTTATCCCCCTTTTTAAATCCCTTATATTAATTTCGCGGCCGTCTCTGTCTATCTGTCGTCATCTCATCATCTCATGGGCGGGCGTGCGGAAAAACAAAAGTGGAAAATGACCCACTTTCCGTGATCCGATCGAGCTGAAATTTGGCACACTGACCCGTCTTACCTAACAATGCATCGTATCAAAATTTCAGATCGATCGCACGTACCGTAATTAAATTAATGCATTTTTAGTTTATCCTTATATGAGGTATGTAATTCAAATTCACGGTTTGTTATTGTTTTTTTCCCACGTGAAAGTTTGAGTTGACGCATTGATGCGACCCAAAGAAGCACCGGGGTGCTTTTGTTTACATTTTACGTGTCACGCTGAGCTCGGTCAAGCGAATCGGTGACCAGACTTTTCCCCTCTCCCCCTCCCACCCACCCCTCCCCCCCTAGGGTTATGAAGCAAAGTTGAGTTAAGACGGATTCAGTCTGTAAATGGTTGTCGCGTTTAAAAATAATCAATACTGTTTGTTATGTCTCATATATAAGGGATTTATAGTCAAAAACTTTGTTTTTACGGGTTTGTTTTATTTAGATGGAAGTTATGTTAGATCATTTCCAATCCTGGTGAAATTTACCCTGATTTAGAGAGATTTCAAAAATTAGTACAAGGATTGGGGACAGTGCATTGTTTAGTTTTTTTTAATAACCTGGCAGATATTTCATCTGGACCAGTAGCTTTGTTTATTTTTAAGCTTTTTAGGTGTGTATTTATTCCTATCTTATCTACAGTTATGTTACATATTTCTTCTTTTTCTTTGAAATTATTTAAGTGGAAATTTTGTATTCACTTTCAAATCTACTTGTTATTATAAATTCACTAATTTTATACAATTATAGAAATCGTCTTATTTTCGGTATCATCAATTTCTATTGCTTGCAAATGATTTTTTAAAATTATTTTTAATATATTTGCTATAATTTGTGTTGATTAGGTTTAAGTCTATCTTATGAAACTTGATTATATATAATAAATGATTCTCGTTTGTAACAGTTTTAAGTTTAAATACTATATTTTTAATGTATGTATTCATATAACCAATAGATCATTTTAATCTATAATAAAGTTTGCATTAAAACAACGTTCTTTTTTTCATGATTATGTATAATTTATGTCAATCTGCAATGTGCAAATGATATTGTTTATGTACCATATAAATAAATATGTAACTGTTTAAATTTTTGTTTTACACATCCTGTGTTTTATATTAAAACATACTAGCTTCCTAGCAGTTCAGTCTTAAATATGTGTGACTTTCACGAGCATTTTTTAAAAATAGTTTTCTTTTATTTTTACTCCATAACATTTAGAATTTTCTAACTTGACGTTATAATTTATCAAAGCTTATGCATGGATCTTTTAATATATTAAAGAGGCATAATATCAAGTCGTTCCATTCACGTTATGGTTTTCTTTTTGTGTAATGATGGTTGTACTTAATTTCTAATTTTGAAAAGAAAAAATAAGGAAGAGATACTACATTCAAATTAAACCGATTATAAAATAATGTTGCAAGACAGTTCTCTAAGTGCATATTCAATAATGTGTGTCTTAACAGATACATTTTACATTACTTTTATCGTTTAATTTTATTATCTTTTTAAAGAACGCCTGAAAATTCCAAATGTACAATAAAACGAGAAATCTATTTATTTTATTGAAATAAAAACTCATTGGGTTGTCTCTTAAAATGATTTTAAAAGGATATGAGACATAGTTGCGAGCATATTTAATAGTCTAAAGGGCAAATTTATACCACATCTTATAAACGGAAGTCTTTAGTTTAAAATTTTAATGATTCATGCCTGCTCTTGATTTTACTACAATAAAAGGGAATATTCATTGTTTGAAATGTGCTTGAATAAATTGGTTTTTGAATTCACACCTCGTAGTGATTTTATTTTATGTTTGGATATTGAAAGCTTAAACACTTTAATAGCTTATATATCTTTTAAGGTAAATAACTAGTAACATATCAATGACCAAAAAAATTGTATTTATTTCATTTCCAATAAATAATTTATGTTTTAGAGAACTAATTTCATCTTTTTTATTTCAATTGATTTTTGCCGATGTAGCTTGTCTTACATTTTTTAAGGGGATGTTTATCGGGTTTCAAAACTGACTTTATCTCATTATGAAACTGTTTCATAAGTTTAAATTGGTAAAAATTTTGAGAATCAGATATGACGTTTCTTGCTATTGATCAAGCATTGATTATGCATAGGGTGAGTGCTGAAGTAATGATTTTGAGATAGCAGTTGTCAAACATAATGGTTAGCTTCAAAAGTTTAAGAAATAACCAACATTCATTTTATAGTAATATAGATGCATATTGTTTTAAGAAAAGCTACTCGTTTAAGAACATTATCTTAAATTTGCTACGTGGGTGTTATCATAAATTTCAGACTTTCTTCCAACTTTCATGGATTGGGATGAATAAACTTCTGCCTCTGGTATAATCATATCCGTTATATGTGATTGTTTATTGCAACGATCTCAGTAAAAAGGAATATATATAGATAAAAATAAATTACATTAAGGGTCACCAGGCCCATCATTTTAAAATATGAAGTTCGAAAATCTGTTCATTTCAATCAATTTCATAACAAAAATATAAATATATGTATCTATATTTCTCAATATTGTGTAAAATTGAATGGGGAATACAATATTAAAAATTTAGTAGAAACACATTTAGGACCCCTAGCCCCGATGAAATGGACATTAGGAGATCAGTGCCCTATCGAAATTTAATATAGGCTTTTAAGTTTTTATATACCGCGTTTGGTCAAAATCCATTTATTTTCTCATTATCTAACACCTAAACTAATTTGTATATATATGTAGATATAAGGAAAACTACATTAAGGGGCCCCCAGGCCCGTTCAATTCAAGATGTACATTTTGAAAACATGTTCATTTAAATTCATTTTAATCATGGATATATTTCTCAAGATCGTTAAAAACTGAGTGGGAAATAATATCTTAGAGTATACACTAAAAAAGACATTTGGGGCCCCCGGCCCATTCGATGTAAGATGTAAATTTCAAAATGCTGTTCATTTTAATTCAGTCTCATCATTGATATATTTCTTAAGATCGTTAAAATAGAATGGGAAATAATATCTCAAACACATACGAAAAAATACATTTGGGGCCCCCGGCCCTGAACAATTAAAAATTAGAAGTGCAGTGCCCTTTGTTATTTTAATATGGGCTACCAAGTTTTTATATACCAAGTTTGGTTAAGATCCATTCATTTACTCAGTAGTTAACGCATAAACTCATTTTTATATAGCTCATAAAAGCAAAAAACGACATTAAGGGCCCCAGGGCCATTTAGTGCAAGATGTCAAGTTCAAAGCGCCTGTTTATTTCAATCAATTTCATTGTGGATATATTTATCTATATTTTTCAAGATCTTTAATAATTGAATGGGGAATAAAATAGTAAACGTTTATGAAATAAGACATTTTGGGCCCCCAGTCCCGAAGAAATGGACATTAGGAAATTAGTCCCTTTAGTATTTCTATATTGGCTACCAAGTTGTTACATACAAAGTTTGGTTAAGATCCATCAATTTACCTAATAGCTAACGCTTAAACTAATTTTTATATAGCTCATATATAAGAAAATAAATTATTTTATGGGCCCTCGGCGCCCCATGAGGGTTAAACTTTGAAAAAAAGTAGCCATTGACCATCCCAGGAGCGTACTCAAAAGTCTCCAAATGTTTCATGGCGATCGGATCAGCTATAACAGACATGCATACATACATACATACATACATACATACATACATACATACATACATACATACATACATACATACATACATACATACATACATACATACATACATACATACATACATACATACATACATACATACATACATACATACATACATACATACATACATACATACATACATACATACATACATACATACATACATACATACATACATACATACATACAAACATACATACTTTGATTTTTATATATATAGATATAAGATTAGAAAAAACAACATTAAGGGCCTAACGGGCCCAATCGGTGATAGA
Organism: Ampullaceana balthica; assembly: GCA_944989445.1. Lineage (NCBI taxonomy): Eukaryota > Metazoa > Mollusca > Gastropoda > Lymnaeidae > Ampullaceana > Ampullaceana balthica. The sequence continues at coordinate 113,618 of CALYLW010000595.1, read as the reverse complement.
AATTAACTTTAAAATACCTTTTCATTTCAATCTGCATCATGATAGATATATTAGTCAATGCTTTTCAAGATCGTGTAAATCATAACGGGAATAAAGTATTTAACTCTTACAAAAAAAAAGATGTTGGGCCCCCGTCCCCGAAGTAACGGATATTAGGAGTTCAATGCCATATGGTACTTTAATATAGGCTATCAAGTTGTTATGTACCCAGTTTGGTCAAGATCCATTCATTTTCCAAGCAGCTAAGCCTTAAACTAATTTTTATATAGCTCATATAAGAAAAAAATCTCATTATGGGCCCCCGGCGCCCCATGAATGTTAAATTTTGAAATAAAGTAGCCTATTTCCATTCCGGGAGCGTACTCAAAAGTCTCCAAAAGTTTCATGGCGATCGGATGAATGGTTTAGTCAGCTATAACAGACATGCATACATACATACATACAAACATACATACATACATTGATTTTTATATATATAGATTTATTTTTTATTTTCCTAATTTAAATATTTAAATAACATAACAAGGGATACATTTTAAAAATGTATATTAACATTTTAAGAAGGTTCCAGATATTTCAAAATGTGGTACTTTGCATCATAATTCTTATTATGAGGTCGCATATAGCTTAACTCTGGTCAATATTGGCTCTGCACTTTAAACTGTTATGTCAAAACTACGACACGCCCGTGTTTATTTGGGTCATTTGAGTCATTCAATTGTTTTTAAAAAACATGACTCCACTCTATTTTCTATTTGTTCTAAGCTTTAAAAAAAAATAAACTAAAGGCTTTCAGTTCACTATTGAAAATCTCCTCTTAGATCTTTAGGCCTGTACATATCATGTCCTCTCTTTTTATATATCATATAATTATGTTTGTCCGTTTATTGGGCTTTCTATCTGTCGATGGTCGTTCTGTCAACATCTTTATAAATCTTCATTAATAGGTTTGCACTTAGATATAAAGAGCCTCTCCTTTCAAAGGGAATTAAAGAAAACCGGATTGCCAAATGTCACGATATGGAAGCAAAAATATGGTCAAGAATAAACACCTAGCAATATCTCTGTTGGTCGGATTATCCTCTTTTGGTAAACAAATTAATGGTTTAGTTGAAACCCATTTTTTATAAAAAATAATGTATGGCTGGAAAGACAAGAAACACTTACAAGCGGGCGAATAAAAGGATTGGTTGATGGTTTGGTGGATGAAGGAGGACTAGATGGATGGATAGTTAGATGTATGAATGGATGGATGGATTTTGGGTGGATGGGTGGATAAATAGATGAATTTTGGATGTGTGGATCAAAGGATGGATGGATGGATGAACAAACAGATGGCTAGATGGATGGATGGAGAGATGGATGGATGGATGGATTGATGGATGGATGGATGGATTATTGGATGGATTATTGGATGGATGGATGGATGGATGGATGGATGGATGGATGGATGGATGGATGGATGGATGGATGGATGGATGGATGGATGGATGGATGGATGGATGATGAATGGACGGATGGACGGATGGATGGATGGACGGATGGACCGATGGACGGATGGACGGATGGATGGATGGATGGATGGATGGATGGATGGATGGATGGATGGATGGATGGATGGATGGATGGATGGATGAATGGATGGATGGATGGATGGATGGATGGATGGATGGATGGATGGATGGATGGATGGATGGATACTTAATTAATTTTGAGAGAGTACAAGAATTTTTCAAAAACATAGTTAAGATTTAAATAAAATAATGTAAAAAAATCTTTTTTTTTAAAAAAGGACACGCTTTTATTTACATATAGAAGTGCACTAAAAAGAATAAAATAAAAATTTTCTATGAAAACAGGTGAAAGCGGTGAACCTATCTACTGCACATAAAAGTGTGGGGCGCCCATCAAAAATTATTTCTCATTGCAAGTATTCTCTTACGTATAGATATATATTTCTAATTAATATGATAGTAGCATTTATATGATCAAAGTTGTGAAACTTTTACTGTTTATTAATATTCATACAAATTTGTTTTTATGTTTCGCAGCCTTATACACGATAGAGAGTTGCGATGAACGCCCCACGCTTTTATGTGCAGTAGATAGGTTTACCGATTTCACCTGTTTTCATAGAAAAATTTTATTTTCTTCTTTTTAGTGCACTTTCTATATGTAAATAAAAGCGTGTCCTTTTTAAAAAAAAATTTTTTTACATTATTTTATTTTCTACTTTTTAGTATCAACATTTTTTAAAATTGATTTTTCGACCTTATCAATTCAATTTAATTAGTTAAACTTCATTGTTAATAACTTAAAAGTGATAGTGGTAAAAAGAAAGATTATTCATTACAAATTTATGTATAATACACACAAAAAAACATTTTCCCTAACTGAAAATTGAACTTCGTACCCCCCCGTCGGCAATCGATCACGCTTACATTTCGGCCAGCAAGTCTTTGATGTTGATAGTACTTTTTAAACTTATAATAATTTTATCCCTCTAGGGCGAATTGAGGTATGGTTTATTGACGCGAGTGATAATATTTTATATAGACAAAAACTAAAAACTAAAAGTGCACTAATTTAATTACGGTACAATCGATCGATCTGAAATTTTGATTAATGCATTGTCATCCACGATCTATATGTGGTAAAATTGTGAGATCTCTAGGACCAATCAGAAGTGGTTTAATATTAAGTTACAAGATTTGAAGGAAGGATGGATAGATGGATGAATACAACATACAAACAGTGTGACTTAAATAATAGCGTGTAAAATCAACAAAACTATATTAACTCAGATTTTTAAAATCTTTTTTAGTCTTTGCTTATACTTAATACTTATTTCTATGGTTAATATAAGAGAAGCTTTTCAATGATAAATAAATTCATTTGATCTTGGTAATGAATTTTTATAATGACCATTGTAAATGTTATATTTAAAAACTATTCATCATAAAATATTTTAAACTTCTACAACTACCTTTCGAGCTTAGCCTAAAAGTATTGTACTTAACAATATGCTTAAACTACTCCATTTTATACAGTAAGTAGATTAACCAAAGAATGTATGTTTTATGGATAGCTTTTTCTCTTTAAATTGTATTTACATGTTTATGTAGGCATTAAGCTAGGTGTATGCTTTACTTCATAAATCCATTTCTTTCTTGTATATATATTTACGCAGGTCTTTTAGTCAGCCAGGAAATAAAAATTAGTCAATATAACCACAATGAAAGCCTGACACAATGTACAAATGGCCTACTAGCAGATGTCGATACAGTGGTGTTTAAAGGTCTAGTTAACTATTCGACTGACCCAGAGATGGAAATGTTTTATTTTCAAACAAAGTATAAGAACTCAGATTACTATCTTGTAAGTCGAAATAAATTGTAAGTTTTATGTCAACACCTCTATCTTGGTGTTGCCATGCACTCTCTTTGTTAACCTGAACTGAATCGTCTGCATAAATTCGTTTGGGCAACATTTTTTCGTAACATTATCTTTATGTCTAAAAATATGTTTAAATCCTTTATATTAACTTATAGCGCTGCGTGTCTGTCTGTCGTAAAAACTTGGGATCGATTTTTATCCCACTTCTTGTTATCCAATCGTGCTGAAATTTTGCAGGCAGACTCGTAGCGACAATAAAAATGATCTATTAAAATTTCACATCGATCAAATGTACTGTGATTAAATTAATGAATTTTTAATTAATCTATATGTATCTCTATGTAGCATGTAAATTTTTATGCTAGTCTTTCACGCGGTGCGTATGATATTGAACTTACTTTTATAATATTTTCCTTTTGGTAAATGTTGATGCTAGTCTATCGCGCGGTGCGTATTACGCGTAGTGCGTATTATATTGAAGATATTTTAGTTATGTCTCATATATAAAGGATTTATAGTAAAAAAACTTTGTATTTTACGTTTTTTTTTATTAGTGACCTAGCAGAAACAGCTTAACTACGACCATTTTGAAAGTTCCCAGTGTGAATCGATACAGTAGGAAGTCCTTTGGCGTGCGTTATTTTAAATCGGCATCTCCGAAATTGTGGAAAAATCTTCCTAAATTTTTGAAAGAATGTGAAAAAAAAGATCACTTTAAGAAAAAAATTGATTAACTTTTTATTTGCTAGAATATTTACACACCAATGTGCAACGAGCATTCTAGTCTTGCAAGGATAGTATTAGTGCTGCAGAAGAAAACAATCATTCACTCATTCATTCAAGGATAAAGGAATGGTTTTAAAAAGCCTATTTTAATCGAAATTTTATAAACATTACTTAGATATTTATTCCTCTATGATTTTGAGACAATTTACCACTTGCTGAAGTTGACATTAAAATAAATAATTAATTAATTTCCTTACAAAAAACTTGCACTTTTTTTCAGTTCTGTTATTTGAACATAATAGACGATTGTTATGTAGACTTAAACCTAATGCCTTGCACGTGTAGAAAAACTAACAAGCATCTGTTAGAGATTACTATCAGGATCAAGGCTTCGGTTAAGTACAGTGGTGGTTCATTACGTGGAGTCGCTGTCAGATCTTACGATAACTTTCAAGTAAGAAGTCAAGAGCAGCTGCTCCCTTATATACATGGTACGTTTCATTTTTATTAAGAGAATCAAAAGGAAGTTGAACATCCTATGTAAAGGGAGAGTGGCATGGGCGATTTCTATATACACATTGATCTGCAGCGTGTTTCGAGTTATTTAGTTTTTACAAGGACAATAGGCGAATTCTTGTCCTTAACCCGGTGGGCACAAACATTATCTTCACTTTTGTGGGGCCTATTTTTATGTCATTGTGTTTGGCTGATTGTGTTAGCAGTAGTAGAATTAATAAACAATTCCTTTTTGTTAATGATGTTCTAAAAACAATTTCTATTTTATAAATGTTTAGCTTGCTATGATTCATATTTTTTTTTGAATGCAACTTTATTATTTGTGTGTTTTTTTAAATTTATGTTCGTTTAGTGGTGGTAGCTGGAATTTTTATAAACGACTAGCTGACCCGTCGCGCGATGCAAAGGTCTCTGTATAAAGGCAAGAATTCAAAGAAGCCAATGAGTGGTACTTTTTAAAAACAATGATGCCAGAAACATTCGCAGAAGTTCAATGCCATATTGTATTTTAATATATATATAAAATATTAAGTTTGGTCAAGATATATCCATTGTCACATTAGCTAACGCTTAAACTAATTGTTATATAGCTCATATATGAAGTAAAAAATGCAGTTTAGACCCTCGAACCTCCATGAATGTCAATGTTAAAAAAAATTTCGTCAGTTGCCATCCCGCGAGCGTTCTCAAAAATCCCTTAAAGTTTCATGGAGATCGGATTAATGGTTAAGTAAGCTATACAGAACTAAGGGTGTACCGGATTTCGGCTCCGGATCCGGATCAGGTAAATCCATAATCCGGCCATTTTTACAAATCCGGCTCCGGTCCAGTTTTTCGGGCTTTGGGCCGGATTAGGCAATAGCACCGTTGCACTTCCAATTAACTATTTCTCGCTGATGTAATTTAGAATTTAAATAAAAACACCACTCATTTTGAATGCTAATGGTGCATTACTTCATACGTTTGTGAGACTTGAATACAGTGGTACCTCAGTATACGTCTGCTTTGAAATAAGTCCAAGTCGATAAACGCCCTGTTTGGAAGCGAAAGAGTGTTGTTTGTATACGAGCTTTGTTTGGAATACTACCCGGTTGTTAGAACTGGCACGGGGTCGTCCATAAATGACGTCACGCGATTTTTACCGATTATTCCCCTTCGTCACACGTCGTCACAAAAAGTTAGCCTCCCCCTTAAATATGACATTATAAAGGTTCATCCCCCACCCCCAATCAAAGCTGTACTTCTTATTTGAAAATGATCATTTTTTCAAATCACTTCATTGTCATGTAAGTATGTATTTAGTTAAGTGTATGTCTTCACTCTAATATCAAGAAATGAATCCGGTACACCAAATACAGAACAAACATACATACTTACATACATACTTTCATTTATGTATAGATAGAGATTTAAAGAGAAATGGGGTATCTACAATATACATAGTTGTGTTATTATTTGTGCATAGTTCATATTTGCACTTTAATTCACACTAATACTGAATGATGAAACATGATTGAAATGCGGCAAAACTAGATACAATTTATAGAAATAATAATTTACTTTCTAGCTTCCCGTGAAATAATACCTTACAAATTTGGTTTTATGCCAATTTTTAAAATATAATCTTAATACTAGCACAGAGTACTAAATGAAAAATCTAAACTCCTTTTCAAAACTATTAATTAATGAGCCTACCATGTATTACATTTTATTGGGACTAGAAATGAACGCCACCAATGGCAAGGTGATCATCAACAGCAAAGAGCTCTATAACACCAAAGACAACTGCGAAGAAGACGTTAGTGGGCCTGATTTAAACGTCACGTTTGTCTGCACAGGGGAACTAACTCCGTGTTTGATAGAGATCTCAGCAGATAATTCAACGGAGACCAGTAATGGGAGCAAACGTGTTACTTATTACAGACATTACAATAAAGCACAGGAACTTAATGTGGCCGTGAAATACGCAGCTTGCACTTTAAAAGGTGTATACCACGCTTTTCGATGCAAAATTAATATAGGTAAGAGTGACTTTAATAACAAACTTCTATATTTTCCTTTATATTTGAAGAGACCAGAAAACTTATTTTGGTCTTTCTGGCTCCTATATAAATTGACGGGTTTATTATGTTTCTTTATTGTGGATATTTTGCAAGTGCCACCCATCGAGAGTATCGGGAAAAGGGGAATGAAGGTAATTAAACACAAATTTGTCAAGAGTTTTTGCCTCAAATATTCCTTTTAAAAGCTATTTCCAGATACTGATACTCCTTAATAGAAACAGCAACTCTCGTATTGATACCTTTGAGCTGAAACTGCTTTTCAACGAGAGATACAGTTAAGCTTCAATCTTATGCTTGAACAGTACCCAACATTTTCATTCGCTGAATTTAAAAAAAAATAATGATCAGGTTGAGCAAAAATGAACTTTTAAAATATATATAAATATATATCACTTCCTAAAATGTATAATTAGTGAATTATTTAGATACAACAATGACAAGTCATTATAATTGTGAAGTATGATTTAGAACTTGAAATGGAGTTTAAATAAAAATATAAATCGAAACAGTAATAATAATAATAATGATGATGATAATAATAATAATAATAAATACATTTTGCATTATGTATTTTGTCTATTAATATAGATGAGTATGAGAAATAAGATTGTAAATATATGTTATCTATTTATTCCTTTTCAGCAAGGATTAATAACTTCAGTTGTAATAGTGAGGTGTCTAACAACACAATCAAAGTTGTTTGCACAGCGATAGTTTTTTCAACAACAAATTGTAGATACTTCATAAACAACGTGGATGTTGGTATCATATAATAAAAAAGGACTTAAATCATTTTTAAAAAAATTCTATTTTTGTATTATTTTTTAATTAAAGATAGCTGCGAAAGAAACGAAAGAGGAAAAACTTAAAATGTTTCGTAATTATTAGAAAAGACACAAATTAAATATATTAATTTTGATTTCTTTGATGTTTTTCTTTTATTTCCTTTGGAATATACCTCACAAAAGTTATAACAGAAATGTATACAAAAAATTAAACATTTACGCTTTCTCTCTATTTTTTACCAGATCAAAGAGGTGTTACCAAATATAAAAGAGATTCAAGACATTGAAAGATTACCGTGGACAAAGTTATCGTACTCAAAACAGTGTGGTTTTACCCTTTTTAAAACAAACACGAGCCCTGGCCTGTATGATGTTTTTGTGGTCATGCACCCTTCTGTGGAAGGTTATAAAGAAGTCATCCAGCTGGGAACAAGTCGAATAATCTCTATTCCAATAAGTACATACAAAAAATATCGGCAGAATATAATAGATTTCATTAAGATAGCTGGAATTGTTAGATATTTTATATGTGAAACATAAGTTGTCAACAGAAAGATCATGGGTTTTTTTATATATGATTTTAATGTGTCTGGAAGACTGAGAAAGTTATTTCCACGTAAATACAAAATAAATAATATTGTTTTCTTTTAACACCTTACAATAAGATAATCATATAATCAAATGACTTATATTTTTCTAAAGTGAAATTCGAAGGCATTTCTTGTGTCAATGAGAGCAGTGACGATATCGTCAATGTGAGTTGCAATGTCACAAGAATTTACCCACGTGCTAAATGTCGTGTCGCTGTAATTGGTGAAAAAGTACGTGTAAAATAGAAAAATATTCTTTTTATGGGGAGTGAGTTGCAAAATATATATTATTTAAATGTTTAATATCCAGATGATTGGTAAAATTATTTAAGAGCAATATTAATTTCATTTCTTTCATATTTATTACATTAATTGAAACAAAAAGGTTGGTGTGGGGATTGAGACTTATTATTTCTTTACATTTTAAAAAATATTTTAAATCTTTAAAATACAAAAGTGTATGTGAATGTTATTTAACAGGAAAATTTAATGATTCAAACATCGAATATAACAGTAGTTAACGAGCGTGTGCGCAATAACTCTACTTACTACTCATCTCGATGTGACTTCGCTGTAGACACATCGACCTTTAATCCGGGTCTCTATGAAGTCGTTGTCACAATGTATCCCAATATCTCTGGTACCGAAAAGGATTCTTCATCCAGTACACAATGTTCCATATTTCTGCAAATCAGAGGTTTGCATTAAAACTTAAAAATGTATTTATATAAACATTGTCAGACTTCGGCTGAGTCGTGGGAAGAGTGGCTGGATAGAAAAAAAATGGCTGTACAATGTTAACTTGTTTAATTTCTGAAAAAAAGAAAGAAAGTGATGCTGGTATTTTTATAATTTAATTTTAAATTTGGCATTCACCAACTTAATAAATATTTTACCTTTTAAATATACATACAATTATGATATTATTCGCTAACATTTCATTTTTTTCGTGGTTCAAATTACCGCAAGAAAAGCGCATAGACAGGGTGGCTGGTGACATATCTTTAACATAAATTCAGTTCGGTCAGGGCATGAATATATTTTTAGGTCTTCCTTGGTTTCATTTTTAAAGGTAATGCTTTTGAAATTTTTTTTTATTTTGCGACCAAAGAAAATTCAGCTCAGCAAAAATTTTCGGCTTTTTTTTTAAATTACGTTTTTTCAAAACTCGACATCTACTAAAAATATCAAGTAAATGTATAACTGTCGAGAAGGGGTGGCCTCTACGGGGATCGACGGACGAGTAGGGATGCGGACCTGACCGCGACCCGAAACCGACAACTCCTGGCAAACAATGCCGAAGTCCGATATGTTAGGTGTTAGGTGCTAGTCACATATGATTACAGTCGCTGTACAGATCTTAGATCTTAGGCAAAGCATCTAGATGCAATGCCAATGATAAAAACTAAAGTACCCGTTTAGGGTCGGGTTATTCCAAAGCGACCGTTTCGTCCCACTCATTTTACTAGCAACGCTATTGAGCGGTGCCGGTTTAGGGCCAGGAGCGCCGGTACGGATTAGCAAAAGGTACCGCGAAGAACGCAGCGGACGCTAGCTCTAAGGAAACCTTCCAGCGGGGTTTACACACTAGGCAGGCCAATGATGATCCCCCGCTTAGCGGGGGATCTAACCATGGAGAACCGTATGCTTTGCCGGGATGGCGCCAAAGAGGTAGCGGGTCGTAGTAGGGAATTCCACCCCTGCTTGTGAGGCTAATTTAGTGGGAGGAATTTTCGACTCTATTTCCTGGATGCCCAGGTGGCCGTATCAGAAGCGACCGCTCGTGTTCTCAGCTGTTAAGTCCCCTAGGGGACAGCTGAGGGGATCTTTCGGGAATCCCCATGAAAAGTGCAGGATCGGGACTGATGATTTTCTTCCACATGTAGGATCATTAGTAGATCTAAATGTATAACAAGAATTTGGATTTTTTTTTCTAAATAACTTAGTTGGATGTAGATTACTCTTGTACATTAATTTTTTTTTCACTTATAAAAAAAAATTCTTTTAAAATTTCTCTTTCTTTCAGACTCTTTTAAATATCAAAGCAATGCGCAGAGTATGTATGTAATTGCCTACATAACTTGCGGAAACGCTTTGGTGTTTCTGTTGTGTGCAGTTGGGTACTGTAAATTGAGAGGTACGTTGAATGGTCATTGTAATGTAAGTCATGTAGGTAAATGAACGTGGGATGTAGAAAACAAAATGGAAATCAACTTTAAACTATTCTTTGAAAGTCATACAAAATTGTATTTTATCAACAAAGCCTCGTATCACGTAATATTGGGAATAGAAAAACCATCAAAATTATTAGGCTAATCGTTGGTAAACATAGCTGTGGGTCAAAATTAGAAACTTAGGAATTGTTATGTAAGCCACTTCCAATTTCAGGGAAAAGTGAGTTCTTTTAGCATTTTTGTACAGATTCTGTTTGCATAAAAAAATATTAACAGTGAAAATTACGAAAATAATATAAAAATTGCGCTTTTTCTACATTGTGAAGATTCAGGTCTGACTTGTGAAAGCTGTTTTCTTTGTGTAGACGTCAAGGTGGATCAAGGTAATTATGACGAACTTAACCAAGGATATCTTCTAGTAGATGCCGGTATGTACCAGGGAAATAACGAATACGCCACGAGTGGGTACACTTTGATAGAATCCAGTAGAGCAATTGGATACACGCAGCAGGTCTATTCTGGCCCCCAAAATATTTATGAAACAATTGATGATGACGTCATTAGTGTTTAAATGTAAGACCCAGCACATCATGGTGCACATCGATGAAGTAGACAGTGACGTTATTAAAAGAAATGAATAAATTAGTAAAGGAAATTCAAATCCAACATCAGGAATTCTTCAGGCTGGAAGCAAAGATCACAGAGACAGCTGTTGATGCTGATGCTAGACATACAACCACTCATTCGCTTGGTAACGTTGGTGTTTTCTGGCAGATTATCGCTTATGGAGCAGCCACTGTGGCGACACTTTTTCATAAAGGCTCATTTTCGTAGTAGCAAGACGAATGGTAGCATAAACAATCAAACAATCATAAACAAACATAAACTATAGAATTTTCATCCCAGAACGCTTGTGCTAATTATACTAATGACTCACAAAACATCAGACCAACATTCAAAATGTGTGCTCTACAGTCTCAGACTGGCTTTCAAGAAACGGTTGCCTAAATTTTTACACGATCACTTAAGAGTAACGACAATAATCTTTTTAAAGTTCTAACGTTGACATAAGAGTTTGTTCCCAAGTGCAGTCTTTACAATCTGTTAGTCTTATTTTTTAAATAGTTAACTTTTTTTTAATGGCTTATCTTCAATACTTATTTTGAAAAAATTATTTAAAATCCTCGAAAATTATTGAGGAACTAAAATTCTGTGATTGCATCTTGATACAATTTATAACTCAATGCACTATTATTACCCAATCTAAAGGAATTTTAGATAAATTTAGCTTGATTTTTAACCCATATTGTATTGCAACATATATGTAAGAAGTTAACCAAGAATAAATCTTGGCATCGGCAAAGGCAAGGCAATACCATTTATGTTATTGTTTGCTTTATACATGTTTAAAATCATAATATTTTACAGCTAGTGACAAACCTACCATAACTAACCTTCCCCACCCCCCCCCAATTTGCACAAACTACTTGAAAAAACACACATTAAATAAATAAAATTAACTTTATCTTTTAATAAGAAACCAAATTATTGGTATACCCCCCCCAACACTTTTCGGTACGCCACTGCTCTTTTTGTATGCAACCCAATCCCTGGCCCATTTAACACCAAAAATGCATACTGTCAACTTTTAAATTTCAATGGGATAAAAAAATATATTAAAATATGCACCACGTGCTCTTGAGCTGCCTCTAAGATTCTCACTTGGCGAAGCTATCGGGTTTTTTTTTATTCGTTAATTATAGAAGCGTCACTTTGGCGATCTAACATATGATACTTCACCTTAAGCTGGGGTGTTTTCTTTTGTTATCTTCATATTATCATTTCATTACTATTAAATTAATCTTTCGTAAAAGTTGTGATTAATAACGTATTTACAATGCGTCATCCACCCACCATAAACACACATGCCCTTTATTTTAAAAACAATTTTCAAATTCCTATTAAAATGTGATATTGCGTTTAATGTTCGATTTTTCACAAAGAATACAATCTTTATAAAAATTGAAAACAATCTTTTAAAGGTGAAATATAACATTAAATAAATTATATGGTTTTATGTTGTTTTTTTTTATTAATTTTTTGTTATCGAAACAGGCATATAAAAATAAAACTGTAAAAAATGTTAATGAAGAGTTCAAAAAAACAAATTTAGGTTACATTTTTTAAAAACATATTCTATGCTATTTATTAATATAACATCAACTTCAGAGAGACGACGATTTGAACATATGAGCCTTCCATTTGTAAATAATTCTAATTTAGAAATACAACACAAAGATAACTTAATACAACCCTCAGATAGACATAAGGATAAAAACACCTTTCTTATTCCGTATGCAAGAACAAACACATACAAGTTTTCCTTCTTCCCGTCCGGAATTCGGGCGTGGAATGGGTTGCCTGAAGAATCCAGGAAAACCAACACTTTATCAACATTTAAATCTCTAATAAAAATGCAGGACTAAACACAAACCATAGATAAGCGTAGGACGCAATAATCTTCTGTATAGAAGGAGCGTCTGTAAACAGATAAGATAAGATAAGATAAATATACGCAGACTTGTAAGATTGTGGTCAAATTTAAAAATAATTATAAGATAAAAAATCTTTCGGATTTTAACGGATTTTATAATATGTCCCCGATTGGTCTCCGTTAGCCCCCAAAAACCCCTCTTTACCCCAAATGGGGTAATTTGCCGACCCCTGCTCTACTCTCATCCCTCACACTTAACTTGGCAGTCAGATGGCTCACACTCCCCTCTAATCTCATCCGTCACATTTAACTTGACCATGAGACTAGCTCCCACTCCCCTCTACTCTCATCACTCACACTTAACTTGGCAGTGAGACAAGCTCACACTACCCTCTACTCTCACCACTCACACTTAACTTGGCAGTGAGACTCCCTCACACTACAATGTACACTCATCCCTCACACTTAACTTGGCATAAAGACTGGCTCCAACTCCCCTCTACTCTCATCACTCACACTTAACTTGGCAGTGAGACAAGCTCACACTACCCTCTACTCTCACCACTCACACTTAACTTGGCAGTGAGACTCCCTCACACTACAATGTACACTCATCCCTCACACTTAACTTGGCATAAAGACTGGCTACAACTCCCCTCTACTCTCACCACTCACACTTAACTTGGCAGTGAGACTAGCTCACACTACCCTCTACTCTCACCACTCACACTTAACTTGGCAGTGAGACTAGCTCACACTACCCTCTACTCTCACCACTCACACTTAACTTGGCAGTGAGACTCCCTCACACTACAATGTACACTCATCCCTCACACTTAACTTGGCATAAAGACTGGCTCCAACTCCCCTCTACTCTCACCACTCACACTTAACTTGGCAGTGAGACTAGCTCACACTACCCTCTACTCTCACCACTCACACTTAACTTGACCATGAGACAAGCTCACACTACCCTCTACTCTCACCACTCACACTTAACTTGACCATGAGACAAGCTCACACTACCCTCTACTCTCATCACTCACACTTAACTTGGCAGTGAGACTAGCTCACACTACCCTCTACTCTCACCACTCACACTTAACTTGGCAGTGAGACTAGCTCACACTACCCTCTACTCTCACCACTCACACTTAACTTGGCAGTGAGACTCCCTCACACTACAATGTACACTCATCCCTCACACTTAACTTGGCATAAAGACTGGCTCCAACTCCCCTCTACTCTCACCACTCACACTTAACTTGGCAGTGAGACTAGCTCACACTACCCTCTACTCTCACCACTCACACTTAACTTGGCAGTGAGACTAGCTCACACTACCCTCTACTCTCACCACTCACACTTAACTTGGCAGTGAGACTCCCTCACACTACAATGTACACTCATCCCTCACACTTAACTTGGCATAAAGACTGGCTCCAACTCCCCTCTACTCTCATCACTCACACTTAACTTGGCAGTGAGACTAGCTCACACTACCCTCTACTCTCACCACTCACACTTAACTTGGCAGTGAGACTCCCTCACACTACAATGTACACTCATCCCTCACACTTAACTTGGCATAAAGACTGGCTCCAACTCCCCTCTACTCTCATCACTCACACTTAACTTGGCAGTGAGACTAGCTCACACTACCCTCTACTCTCACCACTCACACTTAACTTGGCAGTGAGACTCCCTCACACTACAATGTACACTCATCCCTCACACTTAACTTGGCATAAAGACTGGCTCCAACTCCCATCTACTCTCATCACTCACACTTAACTTGGCAGTGAGACTCCCTCACACTACAATGTACACTCATCCCTCACACTTAACTTGGCATAAAGACTGGCTCCAACTCCCCTCTACTCTCACCACTCACACTTAACTTGGCAGTGAGACTAGCTCACACTACCCTCTACTCTCACCACTCACACTTAACTTGGCAGTGAGACTAGCTCACACTACCCTCTACTCTCACCACTCACACTTAACTTGGCAGTGATACTAGCTCACACTACCCTCTACTCTCACCACTCACACTTAACTTGGCAGTGAGACTAGCTCACACTACCCTCTACTCTCACCACTCACACTTAACTTGGCAGTGAGACTCCCTCACACTACAATGTACACTCATCCCTCACACTTAACTTGGCATAAAGACTGGCTCCAACTCCCCTCTACTCTCACCACTCACACTTAACTTGGCAGTGAGACTAGCTCACACTACCCTCTACTCTCACCACTCACACTTAACTTGGCAGTGAGACTAGCTCACACTACCCTCTACTCTCATCACTCACACTTAACTTGGCAGTGAGACTAGCTCACACTACCCTCTACTCTCACCACTCACACTTAACTTGGCAGTGAGACTAGCTCACACTACCCTCTACTCTCACCACTCACACTTAACTTGGCAGTGAGACTCCCTCACACTACAATGTACACTCATCCCTCACACTTAACTTGGCATAAAGACTGGCTCCAACTCCCATCTACTCTCATCACTCACACTTAACTTGGCAGTGAGACTCCCTCACACTACAATGTACACTCATCCCTCACACTTAACTTGGCATAAAGACTGGCTCCAACTCCCCTCTACTCTCATCACTCACACTTAACTTGGCAGTGAGACTAGCTCACACTACCCTCTACTCTCACCACTCACACTTAACTTGGCAGTGAGACTAGCTCACACTACCCTCTACTCTCACCACTCACACTTAACTTGGCAGTGAGACTCCCTCACACTACAATGTACACTCATCCCTCACACTTAACTTGGCATAAAGACTGGCTCCAACTCCCCTCTACTCTCATCACTCACACTTAACTTGGCAGTGAGACTAGCTCACATTACCCTCTAATCTCATCCCTCAAACATAACTTGGCAGTGATACTAGCTGCCACTACCCTCTAATTATTTCCATCTCATTGGACTGTTAGACATACTCTACTCTCATCCCTCACACATTTTTGGCATTTATTTATACAATATTATGTTATATTATATTTTATGATATTATATAATATAATGAAATGTTATATTATATTATAGTTTATAATTGAAATAAGCAATTACGAAAAGCTGTAACAAATTAAGCGTAAAAAACTCCAACTATATCTATATAGTATTTATTATTGTTTTCTTTGAAATCAGTTTGGTATCGCGTATTATAAAAGTTTTAGGCTTGAAAACTCTTTAAAATATATTGCTTTGTTGGATAAAATCATTTGACATCATGTTGAATTGTGATGTTGAGTAACAAGCCACCATCTCAGCAACGTGCTAAATGATTGCGCTGCAACATTGCATCCGTGGACATTTCTTTTTATTCCAAGTTATTACTGTTGTACATCATCGTCATCCATCTGTCTCGCAAGACGATGGTGCATCACCATGGGTTGGGTTGCATTTCATCGTGTGACTGTGCAGTCCTATCCTTGAATGACAGTCTTTACCACAGTTTTTGCACACGAGTCCTGTGCTTCCCAGTGTTGTGGTCGTTCTCCTAGCTCTTCTGTCAATAGCCTCCTCCATCCTTCGCTCCTCGGCTACTTTGATGCCCTCTTTAACAACTTGCGCCAAGTAGATCGGTCTTCTGCCTTACACTCCCAGTCGCTTGTGCGTATTTGGATGCTTTCATGTCCCTTTGGCAGACATCTTTAAAGCGCAGACACGGCCGGCCTCTCTTCCTCTTTCCCGATGCCAGTTCTCCATATAGTAGGTCCTTGGGGATGCGGCAAGGGCTTATTCTTTTTACATATCCTAGCCATCTCGGGCGTCTTTCAATTAGGATTGAAAACATGCTTTGGGTATTGGCACGCATCAGATCCTCACTACTTGGCACTTTATCTTGCCATTTAATGCCATAGATGCGACACAGGCACAGCAAGATGAAGCTATTAAGCTTGCGCTCATGGGATATATAAGTGGTCCATGTCTCGCTCCCGTATAGCAGCTTACTGATGAGCAGGCTCGATAGACACAGCTTGGTTTTCTCCGTTAGCTTGGTGTTTTGCCAGAACAGCTTATTTAGTTTAGCCATTGTGGCATCTGCCTTGCCAATTCTGTTTATTGCGTCCTCGATGGATGGTGTATTGGAAACCTTGGACCCTAAATATGTGAAACTGACCACAATCTCCAAATTTTCATTGTCGATATTGATGGTAGGAGGAGAACTTGTTTCTTGGGCCATAATGTTTGTTTTTAATAATAATAATAAATTGATAATTTATATAGCGCTGTATCCCAACAAGGAACCGGGCTCACAGCGCTTTACATGGAGATAATAAAATACATATAATAATTAAAAAAACATGCATATCATAACAAAATAAATGACAGTACGTTACACATAAGCTACGTTAATCATTAAAAGAAATATTTTTTCATTAATTTTGAAAATAAATTTTGAAAAGATACGTCTTAAGTGCAATCTTGAAGGACTTAGTAGTTTAAATATAACGGATGTGTAATGGTAGAGAATTACCTTGTTTGGCTGCACAAAAAGAGAATGACCTTTCACCAAATGTTTTAGTTCGTGTCTTTGGAACATAGAGAATGCGTGTGTCTGCAGAAGAGCGTAGCTTACGACTTGGTGAGTAGACCGACAGAAGCTCAGTTAGATAGAAAGGGCAAGAGTCACAAAAGAAGTTGTGACAGAGTACGGCCAGTTTGTAATCAATTCGGGCTTGTATAGGTAGCCAATGAAGTGAGTAAGGTAGCGGAGTATCATGGTCATGTTGTTTTGCCCTTTCATGCCGATTTTCCTACCAAATGATTTGCAGGCGTTGGAGAAGCTTGACACCAGAAGTTGCAAACCAGTTTCTGTGTGCGCTGTCAGTGCCGCATCATCCGCAATGAGTAGCTCACGAATAAAGACATCTGTCGTTTGATTTTTGGCTCGGAGCGGGTAGTGTTGAATAGTCCTCCATCAGCTCTGGTGTGTAACCAGATTCCATCACTCCTATCCTTGAAAGCGTATCGAATCAGTACAGAGAAGAATATTGCGAACAGTGTTGGTGTGAGTACACTATTAATCCAAACTCCGATGCTGACTGGAAAGGCTTCTGGCGTAGCTCCATCAAACTGCACTTTGCCCTGCATATTTTCATGGAACAGTCTGACAATGGCGAGTAGGTGTGGGAGACAGCCGACTTTTTTCCGTTGCGACTGATTAAATCAAAGGCTTTCGTAAAATCCACAAAGGCAATGTATAGTGGCATCTACATATGATATTTCTTTTCATATTTTTTAATTAAGGATACGGTTGCACAATGGCACAATTTTTTGAACACCAAATTGTTTTTAGGTTAAATTTTGTAGGTATACTTAAATATTATCTTGACTCATGGCTGGCGTTACGCAATAGAATTTTACTTTAAAGATAACCTGTAAGATAGGAAATAAATTTATATTTATTGGTCGAATTCGTCAACAGCATTTATGAAAAAAAATCACAAAAAGCACTCTGGGTTTTGTTGTCATTGCGTCACAAATGAAAATTGTTTGATTACAAACAGAAAAGTTCCAAACAAAGTCATCGTTGAAAAAACGATAATTCCCTTTGGCTCGAATAATTGCTGCTAAATCGATTGATAATGTTTAATGCTTTTTATTTTCTTACAAGATGTGTGCACTTTTCTACAAGAATCATTTGAAAATACATTATTTTTACTTAAAACACTCAAATTCAAGTCTCATGGTAAGATAAAATAAATTTGGATTAATAGTTAGACATCTTAATGTTGTAAATGCTTTCCAATGACGCAAAACATTCGATTCGTCTTATCAAATTATTTCTTCTTATATATTTCTAGCAATGTTATCTTCATAGTATTGATAAAAGGACTGAAACACCAATGAACACAGTTAACTAGAGAAGATGATAAGAAATACTTAATTTGTGATATGAGTTAATAATTGTATATTCTCAAATGATCATTAATCCTAAACACACTAGTGGATAGAAGATCAGAGACACCAAAGTAGTAATAATACATAAGGCAATTAATTCTAACTTGAAAATACAACACAAAGATAATCTAATTCAACAATCAGGTAGACATAAGGATAAAAAAATTCCTTATTTAGTATGCCAGAAAAAACAGATAAATTCTAGTTCTTCCAGTCTGGAATTAGGACATAGATGTGTTATCTGATGAAGCAAAGAAAATCAACATAAAATCAACATTTAAAACTCTTATAAAATTGCATGACTAGACATAAAACATTGATAAGCGTAGGACGAACTAATCTTCTGTATAGAAAGAGCGTCTGTAATAGATAAGATAAGAAAAAGTAACAATATAATACAAATACACAAATATATATATATATATATATATATATATATATATATATATATATATATATATACATATATATATAATGTACATCAAATCAGCTAAAATTAATACTTCGAAAGGTTTTTAATATTATATAATACACAATTATTTCCCATATTATTAAAGATGATTTTATATCTTAACTTTGAATATCTCAAAAAGTAAAATTGTGGCTCATGAGGACAGTTATGATTATTTTTCTTTCTTTAATTCACCAAAATAAATAATAACAAATAATTAAAACAAATAAAACACTTTTTAAAAAAAGATTAAAGGCTACTACCGTATAATTCAAAACAACCTTACATTTAACACATTATATTCTGAGTGTGTTCTCACAAAATACCTTGCATCAATGCTTATTGCAAAGTTACATATTATCATTTAAAGGTTTAGAGCAGACATGCACTACTAAAGTTTATTCTCTAGAGTTGACTCCACTGTTGACGTGATGCGTCACTACTGCTGGGAAATGTTCTTCTACCTGTTTAGCCAGTTACTTACAGAGACAAGTTTATGGCATTCTTGTGGACGAGACACAATTAAAAACTTCTTGGTTTCATGTCGAATTTGTTTCTATTATTTGTGTAATACATTCCCCAGAACATCCCTACGTCGCAACATCGTGCCCACCGTATAGTGTACATCAAAATCATACGCCCCACATTCCAAACTGCAAAATTTGAACTAACCACGTCACAGCCTTCAAAAGTGATCAGTGGACTATCGTGTGTATCATAGACTAACCTGAACGTGATGTTGTTTGCTCACATTCATCAAAAACTGCTTCTTGATTATCCTTGATGAATTTCTCCGTCCAATAGACTACTTTTCACAACATCGCAGTCCCTAATCTCATGACGTCCCTTTCTCTCTTCATAGGTGGTCGGAAACTTCGCGATTCGACCTCGGACAGTTCGACCAAAGGACTTTTCGCCCACAGGACGTTTCAACCCCGGACGATTCGACCACTGACGAAATGAAAACAAAAATTAGTATAAATCTTGAAAAAAAGTGCAACAATATAAAGTATGACCTTTAAGTTATAGTCTAATGTATACCAGTGTTATGGCGAGAGTTTTGGGAAAGGTAAATAAAGGGAGTGGGGACAGAGAGAATGTAGCTACCTTTATAAAGGACAATCTGACCACATGTCATTTTTATTGTCCGATTACATCGTGACTTTGATTGGGGTGGAGAGATCAAGAGAAGTCTAACGAGACCAGGGACTGGCACTTGTTACGTAATGACGTGTTACGAGGGCTAGACTAAGTGACGACCACATGACACCGTGTGCTGGCGAGAGTTATGGAAAGGGTAAATAAAGGGATTGGGGGTAGAGAGAATATACATACCTATATCTGACCACATGGTCTTTTTATTGTTCGATTGCATCAGATCGGGGTAACGGTGGAGTTGGATAGGCTTGGAAGGACTTTCTACCGACACTTTTAGAGGGCTTATAAAAGAGGAACATCAATTTATAACAATCATGAATTCGCATTGAATGTTAACTGGTTGTCAGTGTATATACTTTTTTCGATCGTTTATCATAAATTAAACGTTAAAAATAACTCTTTCAATAATACTTTTAATTTTTAATAGATAATAATATTAAACTTAATTATTTTATGCCAAATTTAAAACTTTAAAATAATAAGTAAATTATTTTTTTAATAAATAAAATAATTTTACGATGTAAAAACGAAAGGGTTGAACCATCCGGGATCGTATCGTCCTGGGTGCGAAACCTCCTATAGTCGAATCGGCAGGGTCGAACCGTCCGAGGTCGAAACATCTGGGGTCGAAACGTTGTGGTCGGCCAAAATTTCGGTCGTTCTTTACTGGTAATTTTCACATATACCTTGACGGTGAGGTCAGCTGTTGCTTTGATCAGTTCAACCAGGCCAATCGTGATGAAGATAAATGCACACAGTTCAAACCACAAATTTAAATACATTCTAGGATTAGAACCAGTGGTGAGTCAAAAATAATGTCTCTCAGAAGATTAATTTTTTTTAAATTATTCTGATTTGGATAATCGTATTGGTCTGAAACGTGTATCTCCTATTTTACAAACTAGTTGCATCTAACGTCTTAAACTGAGACTAATATAAGCATTACTTGCAATAAAATCAACGCGGAAAGCCGCTATTTCTATCTTGGCATCACATTGTGTCAGAGTGTAAACATTGATGACGAGGTGAACGTGCGTATAATGAAATCCAGTGCAACATTTGGCAGACCGTATGGCAGAGTCTGAAAAAGAAGGGGGGAACTGTATCCAAACTAAATTAAAAGTATTCATATCTGTATTTTATCCACATTTTAATATAAGCATGAGAAATATGAACCGAGTAACAGCGCCAAGCACTTTTACATTAATAGCCCCAGGAAAATATTCTCAACATAAATTGACAGGATAAAGTTTCGGACTCTGAAGTTTTTGTCAGGGTTTGAGTCCCCCGTAATTTGAACAAGCCTTATGCAATTCCAATAGCGCTGGCTGGGGTGCGTCGTGCTCATGTCAGGCCACGGGTCCATAAGATACTCTTCGCTGGTGAGCTCACTAATGGACAGACAGCACGCAGAGGTCAAATAAAGCGCTAGAAAGATACGCCCAAGACCGCACTGAAGGCTTACGACAATATACGTGTCTCCTGGGAGGTTTTGTACCCTTCCCTATTACAAAAGCAAGGTTGTGTCTTTACATCAACACCGTTTAAACTAGAATTCCCAGCCATGCTTACAGAGGCCTCCACGGATAGCAATGAATGACTGGACATAATGGTAAACTGATAGTCGCTTATTAGGAGGATAAAAGCAAAAACAAAGGCTAAGTCAGATACCATACTGGATATTACTTTTGTTAAATATTGTGCCCTCAAAGCTGGCTCAAAAGCCCACTGGCAACGTATTGTAGATACATTTTCCAGTGCGTGCTCAAACTATGGTCTCACCATCAGCACGAATTTGTGAACAAGCCCTACACTGAGAATAAAAAATTCATTCCTGGCAATCAAATCAACGCTGTAAGCCACTATTTTTAATTTGGCATCACATTGTCTCAGAGTGTAAACACTGATGACGACGTGAACGTGCGAATCATAAAATCCAGTGCAAAAGTTTGTTTAAACAAGCCTTATACAGTGCCCATATCGCTGGGGGGGTACATCTTGCGCATGTCAGGCCACCGGCTCCATTAAAGACTCTGTTGTGGTGAGCTCACTAATGGACAGACAGCACGCAGAGGTCAAATGAAGCGCTAGAAGGATACGCTCAAGACCGCACTGAAAGCTTACGACAAAATACATGTCTCCTGGGAGGCTCAGTCAGCCTTATGATATTGAACGGCGCAGCAGTCTGTGAGAAAACAGACGACAGGTTGCCAAGTACAGATGACAGACACAGAAGGATCGTGCTCGACACCCTCCTCATTGCATTTAAACAATCTCTGGTCCGACATATGGAAGCAACATTCGGGCATAAATTGTGCTGATAAACCTCCAAATGATAGCAAAGGCTGCCAAAACACATTGTTATTGTGATAAGAATGAACCATATCATTACGGACAAATAGGATGATTGAATAGCATGGCCTTTAAAGATTTTATATATTTTAATTTTTAGTTAAACGGGAATTATTTAATTATCAACTATTTATATTTAAATACCACCTCAAATTTGCTGTAGGTTGAAAAGTTGCATTCTTATCGTCCTCACTTTTCTCCTACCGACAAAAAATAAAACTACACACAATGAATTGAATTGATTTATAAACTGAAAATAGAAATTAAAATCTTAAATTTTGCTTTTCAATTTTCAAAATTTTTACTTCAATTACATTCAATCAAAAAAAATATATAACTCAATTCTTGTCACTTTTTAGCAGAAGTTGTTAGACATCAAATATATTAAAACTTTGGCATTTGTTTAATACTTATCTGTTCTCAACTTGTAATCTGTTTTCTAAAAATATTAAATATTATAAATGAGTTTAAGAAGATGATAAAATATTTTCCTTTAATTTTCAAATTTATTCGCAAGAGCTTAAATGATATTGAAAACTTCTACACATTTTTTTTATTTTAAATAATTGGTAGGATATTACGTTTTTGTTACTTTAAAGATGATAGAAATCTTTAACATAACGATAATTTTTACAAAATATATATTTTAGAATTTCATACGAAGGTAGTATTTATCATAAAATGTTACATTTTCTAGTTTTAACTATGAATTTTAAATGTTTTAAATGCTATTATAAAAGTGAAATAAATTATAATTTCAAAGATAAATTATTTCTACCTGACATGCACTTTCCCAGGAGGCATCCCTTCCTTTTACAATGGCATTATTCTTGCCTCTAATACAACAAGGCAAGCCCTGAAATGGAACCCACAGGGTAAGCGGAAAAGAGGCCGTCCAAGAAACACTTGGCGCCGAGAATTGGAGGCAGACATCAAGAGAATTGGCCATGAATGGAAGATCCTGGAGAAGCTGGCCCAGGATAGAGATGCCTGGAGGTCTCTCATAGGTGGCCTATGCCCTTGGAGGAACAGCAGACGACGACGATGATCGGTGGATGTCCCTCATGGACGAGAAGGCTCAAAAACAACATTCTTGCTTTTTTCCTAATATCAAAATTTGTAACAAAAGACAATGAAAATTGTTTGATGGTAAAAAGTATGATTATATTAAATGTTAAAATGTCCTATTTCGATAATTTTAATTAATATGATTTAATTTCTTTATTTTATATCTGTAGTATATTCTCTAATTTATAATTTAAAGTTCTATACATATATATTTATTATCATTCCTTTATATTAACTTGTGGTGTCTGAGCCCCTGATTGCTTGCTTGCCGAAAAAACTTTGGATCGATTTTTAACCCCTTCCTCGTAGCTAGCGAGCTGAAATTTTTCAGGCAGACTCGTGCCGATGATAAAAACAAACGATGTATCAAAATTTCAGATCGATTGCATGTACTGTAATTAAATTATTGAATTTTTATATTATTTTATTTATCTCTATGATACTTATACTATGTATCATCTTAATTTTTGTACTAGAGTGTCGCGTTGCGTATTATAGTGAACAACCTTTTTAATAATTTCCTGTTGCGCGATTCCGTGCGTATTTTATTGACAATACTTTTTATAAACATATTCCTGATCGGTGCGCATTATATTAAACATGTTTTACGAGATATAACTACAATTTTGTATTTTTGGATTGTCTTGCGCTGCGTATTATAATGAACATTCTTTTAGTTATGTCTCGTACATAAAGGATTTATAGTCAAAAACTTGTTTTTTACGGGGATTTTTTTTATTATGTTATTTTTTAGCCTAACATACAGTAAAAGATTTTAAAAGAATTATCAATTTAAAAATTAGGAGTAAACATTTACAACATATTTTCTTTTAAAATAAACAATTTATACACAAAAGCAGACAGCTAAGCCAAACATAACGTTTAAAAGTAGGAGTAACTATTCGCATTATAAATTAAAATATATTTTATTTTTAATTACGAAAGTTTTAAATAAAAGCATAAAACTCAACGATTTAAGCTTAAATGCATTGCATAAATGAATTTTTAAAATTTTGAAAGTAAATGGCTAAAAATAAACTAAAAGAGATTCTTATGGCTGCTATAACAGCGTTTTGTGTTAGCACATCTTTTTATTCCATGAAATGTGTTTGCAAGAAATGTGTTTTATGTAGCACTAGCTGACCCTTGGTGCGTTGCAACGATCTCAGTAAAAAATAAATACATTTAAAAAAACAATTATGCCAGAAACCTTCGCAGAAGTGAGCAAAAAATTCATAGTTTCATAGCAAACGAATACACACATTAATAATTAAAAAGCTTACAAAAGAAGAAACGATATTTAGGACCCCGGGCCCAAAATGAATGATAATTTATGTTTTTATTGCTATTGTACTCAAGCTATATTTCTCAATATCGTGTAAAATTGAATAGTGAATACAATTATTAACGTTCAGTAAAAAAGACATTTTGGGGCCCTCAGCTACTAGGGAATGGATATTAGGAGTTCAATGCCCTATAATAATTTAATATAGGCGCTTAAATTTTTATATACTAATTTTGGTCAAAATCGATTTATTTTCTCATTATCTAACGCTTAATCTAATTTAAATATAGCTAATATAGGATTGGAAAAACACATAAAGGGGCCCCCGGGTTCATTCGGTGCAAGATGTCAATTTCAAAAACCTGGTCATTTTAATTCAGTTTCATCATGGATATATTTCTCAAGATCTTTATAAAGTAAATAGAAAAAATATCTTTAAAATATTTGAAAAAAGACATTTTGGGCCCCCGTCCCAGAAGAAATTGACATTAGAAGTTCATTCTCCTTAAGTACTTTAATATGAGCTACCAAGTTTTTGTATACAAAGTTTGGTTAATATCCATTCATTTACTCCATATCTAACGCATAAAATATTTTTTATATAGCTCATATTAGCAATAAATGACATTATGGGCTCCGGCGCCCCATGTGTGTTAAATGACTAAAATAAAGTTGCCGTTACCATCTCGGCAGCATACTCAAGAGTCTCAAAAAGTTTCATTACGATCGGGTTAATTGTTTAGTCAGCTAGAAAGGACATGCACACATACACACACACACACACAGATATACATTCATTTTTTAAAAGCACGTTTTTATTAACTCGCTTTCGTTCCTGTGGATTTGTTTGTCTGTCCACAATTTTCAAATATGCCAACGTACAATTTATAAGTGAGAGAATGAGTGAGCTGCATATGTTAAACTTCATAAGCGCCGGCCTCACGTTTTTATTCCTATTAATTCAAAGTACTTGAACTTATAAGTTTTAAATTATTTTCTTCTTTTTAGTCCACTTATAAAAACGTGGTTTTTAAAAATTCTTTTTTTTACCTTTATTTATTACCACGCTTTTATTTAAGTCACGTTTGTTCCTGTTTGTCTGTCCACAATTTTTCAAATTTTCCAACGTAAAATTAAACCACTTCTGGTGGTCCTAGAGATCTCAAAATTTTACCACAGATAGATCTTGGATGACAATGCATTGTATTAAAATTTCAAATCGATTGAATTTACCGTTATTAAATTATTGAACTTTTTAGTTTATCTATATATTTATTATATACTTTCTTTCGTGTTTGTCTGTCCGCAATTTTTCAAATTTGTCAACGTAAAATTAATCCACTTCTAATGGTCCTAGAGAGCTCAAAATTTTACCACAGATAGATCTTGGATGACAAACATTGTATCAAAATTTCAGAACGATCGAATGTACAGTAATTAAATTAATGCATTTCTTAGTTTATCTTTATATAAGCATCTGTACCCGACTGCCGTAGTTCAATTTCATGTGCCGAGTTCACCCCGTGACCTCATCGCTTTGTATTTGCGGGTTGTTTATTCTTCTGTAATTTAGTGTTAACCGGGAGGTACGAAAATCATTGCATCCCTAAATATAGGGATCGAAGTCAAGTGGCACGCCGCTTTGAAAAATTACATACATATTTTATATGAATTCACATATAAAATAAATTACAAATATTTGATTATAACAAAGAAAATGTACATTATATATTATTTCTTAAACATAAAAACCTTAACTATCTTCTGTTATGTTTAATATCATGTTTTGAATTGTATGTCTAAACATGTGTTCTAATGTTATGTTTGTGTAACTGTGGTTATGGAAAAATGCCTTAAGTCTGTGATGCCATATGTGTTTTCTGTACTGTGAAAGTATTTTTAAGCTTATAGTTTGTTGTTTCTTGTTTATAGAGTCTGGTATTATGTTTAGTGTTATTGATTTGTCTATATCTACCTTGTGTATTGAAAATTAAGACGTAAAATAATAAACCTTTTGGTGTCGAGATTAACAAGAAGGCGTTACTCGCCATAAAATATTGTGACGTGAAATCATAGTTTGAGCTCATATTAATTTGTAAATAGGAAACAAAGTAATACAAAAACGTTAAAAACCAAGATTTTAACTATAAATCCTTTATATACGAGACATAACTAAAAGAAGGTTCATTATAATACGCATCGCACGAAAATCCAAAAATCCAAAATCGTAATTATGTCTCAAATATCTTTATACATATAAGACGCATTTGTTGTCTGTCTATTCCCTAATAACTCAAGATCCAGACAACCAAATAACGTGAAATTTGGTACACGTACACAAAATTATACCGGAAGGGTTATTAAACAGGTTTCGTTCCATATATATAAGATACTGGGGGCCGGGGGCCCAAAATGTAGTTTTTCCTTATATGAGCTATATAAAATAAAAATTATTGAAAATTAAGACGTAAAATAATGACGCAAAATAATAAACATTTTGGTGTCAAGATTAACAAGAAGGCGATTATCGCCATAAAATAATTGTTTTGCTATTGTTGTTGATTTGTTGTTGTTGCTTTTGTTGTTGCTTTTGTTGTTGTAGTTGTTGTTTTGTTGTTGTTGCTTTGTTGTTGTTGCTGTTGTTGTTGTTTTGTTGTTGTTTTGTTGTTGATGTTTTTGTTGTTGTTTTGTTTTTGTTGTTTTTGCTGTTGTTTTGTTTTTGTGGTTGTTTTTGTTGTTGTTGCTGTTGTTGTTTCTGTTGTTGTTGCTTTTGCTGTTGTTGCTTTTGTGTTGTTTTTGCTGTTGTTGTTGTTGTCTACGTCCCTTGCCCTGCGACGACAATGCCCTTCATGTTGTTGTTGCTTTGTTGTTGTTGCTGTTGTTGTTTTGTTGTTGTTTTGTTGTTGATGTTTTTGTTGTTGTTTTGTTTTTGTTGTTGTTTTGTTTTTGTTGTTGTTTTTGTTGTTGTTGCTGTTGTTGTTTCTGTTGTTGTTGCTTTTGCTGTTGTTGCTTTTGTGTTGTTTTTGCTGTTGTTGTTGTTGTCCACATCCCTTGCCCTGCGACGACAATGCCCTTCATGTTGTTGTTGCTTTGTTGTTGTTGCTGTTGTAGTTGTTGTTTTGTTGTTGTTGCTTTGTTGTTGTTGCTTTGTTGTTGTTGCTGTTGTTGTTGTAGTTGTTGTTTGTTGTTGTTTTGTTTTTGTTGTTTGTTGTTGTTGCTTTGTTGTTGTTGCTTTGTTGTTGTTGCTGTTGTTGTTTTTGTTGTTGTTGCTGTTGTTGTTAAACCCGGGCTTAGCCGGGTACTTGCCCCTAGTAGATCTATATATATATGATTTATATACAGTGTGCCTGCTAAATTTCAGCTCGATTTGATCACGGGAAAATTGTTATAAAAATATGTTTATCATAGTGCGCACCGCGAGAAAGATTAGCAATTAATAGCATTTACATTTTACAGATCGGGAATATATTTTTAAAAAGTATCATCAATATAATACGCACCGCACAGCGCAAAAGGAAATTATTAAAAAAGGTCCTTCAATATAATACGCACCGCGACACTCTTGCAAAACAATTAACATGCTACAGATAGATAAATAGAGATCACAAAAAAAATCATTAATTTAATTACAGTACATTCAATAGATCTGAAATTTTGATCATCATTTTCATTTTCGGCATGAGTCTGCCTGCGAAATTTCATAATGTGAGTGAGACTGGAATCGGGCTTATAGATTAGTAAATTGATAACATGTAAACAGAGTATGAGTTAGCCTGACAGGACGTAACAAAACAGCGAAAGTTTCAGCAAAGAGCCTTCCTCAACGAACAAACAGTACACAAATAAAATGAAAATTTGGAAAAAAAATATAAAAACTTAGCTGCGGTGAAATCCAAAGAGTCAATGAAAGCAATAGTAAGAAGAGAGTAGTGTGAGCTTATATAGGAAAGTAGAAAGTGGGTGTGGCAAAACGATTAGATTGTCAGCGCAAACACAACATTCATCCCATGTGGTGCAAGGGTCCCATACTCTTGGATTAGTCTATTCTCCAGAATGACCCTGCCGGGTGTTTTTGTGAAAGAGACCATGGCGGTGACGCCCATATGGTCGCGTCCATTGAAGTCGCTGGAGACAGGACAATGTTTGTCTTGTGTAATCGCACCTACATGCTCTGCGATAGGGCAGGAGAGTAACCTCCCACTCTCACCTATGTATTTCAAAGGGCAGCGCTTACACACAATGGTTTAGACCACATTGCGGCTGGTGCTAAAAACGCCATCCCTAATCTTAAATATCCCCTTAAGGAAGACAATCTGGTCCATCTGGCTAACAAAAGGACATGTCTTACAACGACGACGGCCGCATGATTTAGTACCCAGGTGGTTGGGTTAAGTAAAAAAGGCGGCTATGAACAAGTAGGTCACGAATGTTTTTGTCCCTCCTAAATAGAATGAGGGGTGGGGCGGAGAATATGTTGTTAGTCTCAGGGTCCATCTGATTTCACAAGATTTTTTAAAGAACAAATATATATCCATGATGATCCATATTGAAATAAACTGTTGTTTTGAACTTTACATCTTACAGCAATTTGGCCCTTATCTTAGTTTTTTTAAGCCATATAAATAGTATTTTATTCATCCCACTGCCATTAAACTTTATTAAGTTTTTGAGTACGCCCCTGCGAGGGTTTCTGGAATTAAAAATTTGAAAAACACCACTTAATTAGGAGTGGGGGCCCGTAATGCCATTTTTAAACATGAATAATATAAAAGGTATTTTAAACAGTGGATACTGGGTATATGGATGAATTATTGACCAAATTTTATATAAAAAATAATTTTCTATTGAGTAATGAGCTCCTAACGTCTGTTCTTCCTATAATTTTAAAGCTTTAATTCCTATTAGATTTAAAACCATTTAAATAAATATAGACACGTATCTCCATAATGACCTGGAGTGAAATCTTCAGGCCTTATGAGATATGCACATTCTTCACCCATTTTCCACAAGGCCCTTAATGAAATTTTATTACCCATTTGATTTTACACGATCTTGAGAAATACTGAAAAGCAAGTATAAATACATGTTCCAGATGGAAATCTATTTTTGTTTTGAATTGGTGTTTAGCGGGTTCTCAACGCTAACTGAAATCATAACTTTCCGCTGATAAT
The DNA here is from genome assembly GCA_944989445.1 of Ampullaceana balthica. Lineage (NCBI taxonomy): Eukaryota > Metazoa > Mollusca > Gastropoda > Lymnaeidae > Ampullaceana > Ampullaceana balthica. Next base: position 83,448 of record CALYLW010000595.1, on the reverse strand, counting down.
TGCGGGTATTTTGCTAGTCTATCTAATATAGCTAAGTATTTATCTATCTATATAATCTACCTATCTACCTACTCATTTATCTATCTATATATATCTCTATTTATCTGTCTATCTATCTATCTATCTATCTACCTATATATAAGTCTATATATCTAATAAATCTATCTATCTAATCTATCTATCTATCAATCTACCCATCTACACATCCACCTATTTACATATATCCTATCTACCTAGCTATCTATCTATTTTTTCTATCTATCTATCTAACTATCTATCAAACTATCTATGTATCGAACTCTCTCTTTATCTATCTATCTGTCGATCTATCTATAATCTATCTATCTAACTAAATATTATTCTATCTATCTATCTATCTATCTATCTATCTATCTATCTATCTATATATCTATATATCTATCTATCTATCTATCTATCTATCTATCTATCTATCTATCTATCTATCTATCTATCTATCTATCTATCTATCTATCTATCTATCTATATATCTATCTATCTATCTATCTATCTATCTATCTATCTATCTATCTATCTATCTATATATCTATCTATCTATCTATCTATCTATATATCTATCTATCTATCTATCTATCTATCTATCTATCTATCTATATATATATATATATATATGTCTATTAGTCTATCTGTCTATATGCATATCTGTTTATCTGTCTAACTTTTTAAATCCTTTATATTAACTCTTGGTGTCTGCTTGCGCCCATGATTGCATGCTTGCTTGTTGCCAAAACTGCACCCTTGATTGCTTGTCGCCTAAACTTTGGATCGATTTTTAACCCACTTGCTCGTAAGCTAGCGAGCTAAAATTTTGCAGGCAGTTGCGTACCGATAATAGAAACAATGTATAAAAATTTCAGATCGATCGCATGTACCGTAATTAAATTATTGATTTTTTAGATTATTTTATTTATTCCTATGTATCATATTATTTTTTGAGATAGAGCGTCGCGTTGCGTATTATATTGAACAACCTTTCTGTCGCGCAATAAAGTGCGTATTTTAATGACAACTCTTTTTATAAACATATTCCTGATCGGTGCGCATTATATTAAACATTTTTTACGACACATCTGCAATTTTGTATTTTTGGATGGTCTTGCGCTGCGTATTATAATGAACATTATTTTAGTTACTTCTCGTACATAAAGGATTTATAGTCAAAAACTTGGTTTTTTTACGTTTTTTTTTATATTAAATCCTTTATATTAACTCGTGGTGTCTGGTTGCTTGCTTGCTTGCTTGTCGCCAATACTTTGAATCGATTTTTAACCAACTTCCTTGTAAGCTAGTGAGCTGAAATTTTTCAGGCAGTTTTGTGCTGATGATAAAAACGATGTATATAAATTTCAGAAAGATCGCATGTACCGTAATTAAATTATTGAATTTTTAGATTATTTTCATTATCTCTATAAATCATGTTAAATTTTTGAGATAGAGTGTAAGAGTGCGCATTATATTGAACAAACCTTTATGTCGCGCAATAAAGTGCGTATTTTAATGACAACACTTTTTATAAACATATTCTTGATCGGTGCGCATTGTATTAAACATGTTTTACGACACAACTACAATTTTGTATTTTTGGATGGTCTTGCGCTGCGTATTATAATGAACTTTCTTTGAGTTACGTCTCTTACATAAAGGATTTATAGTCAAAAATTATTTCTTTTACGTTTTTTTTAAATTATATAACTATTTCTCTATCAATCAATATATCCATCTATCTATCACTCTATCTAACTATCTATCTTTCTATCCATTTATCTATATATCTATCTTTCTATCTGTCTATCAATTTATCTTTTTATCTATCTACTTATTTTTCTTTCTATCTACAAATCAATCTATTTACCTATATTCTATCTAAATATCTATATATCTATCTGTCTTTCTATATATCTATATATCTATCTATATATTTAATATATTTATCTATCTAATCTAATATATTTATATATATATATATATATATATATTTGGTGGTCGGACACTTCGACCCCGGACGAATCGACCCCGGACGGTTCGACCTTGCCAGTTCGACCACGGACGATTCGACCCCGGACGATTCAACCCCAAACAGTTCGACCAAAGGACCTTTCGACCCCAGGACGTTTCGACCCTGGACGATTCGACCCCTTCATCTACACCGTAGAATTTTTTTTATAAATATACTTTTTCAAATGTATTATTTTTAAAATTAATTTTTGTTATAAAAATAATTTAACTGAATATTATTATTTTTATTATCCAAAATGTTTATGATTAAAAATTAAATACAGTATTAAATCGTTATTTGTATATACACCGACAACCAGTTAACATTCAACGCGAATTCATGATTGTGATAAATGCGCCATTTCTCTGAGGTAGAAATTTATTCCAAACCTATTCAACTCCACCCCCCACCCCGTTATGTAATCGGACAATAAAAAAGCAATGTGGCCAGGTAGTCCTTTCTAAAGGTGCCTACATTCTCTCTGTCCCCACTCACTTTATTTACCTTTCCCGAAACACTCGCCAGCACAAGGCCAGCTGTTGTGGTCACTGAGTGTATCCTTCGTCACATGTCATTATGTAACTCCCGGACAAAATGTAAACAACAATGACGTACCGTTCAGTCAGGTCATACGGGCCCATCAGCTTGAAAGTTATTGTCTGCTAGACGGCGGTATTAATTATTAAAATTTATTAACTTTAAATACTGACAACTTTGTACGTCTTATTAAAATCAGTATTTCTGTGAGGAAGGTCTTCGCGTGTTAAAGGAACCTAAGAAACAGAAGTGAGTGGAAGGGAGTGGGTATGTTATGGTTTCAGCTCCTGCGAGTTCCGTCGCTCAGCGTGTCAAAACCTTTTTAAAAAATTAAAAACAAAACAAACTTTCATTTTTTAATTATTTTTTTTTGTGTTATCATAGTGAAAATCTTTGGATAATATTACCAAAAAGTAAATTTAAAAAATAATCTAATATATAAAGCTCAGTTGGTGTTTGTATGTTTGTATGTTTGTATGTTTCACTTTTTCGACTTTCTGTTAGACAGCCACGGAAAAACCAAATGACGGACGGGGACCAAATTTGGCAGGACGGTTTCCTTTTACCCTGAAGGTGGTTTTAAGTTAGTTTTTGTAATTGTCCCTTTTGCCCGAATGCCGTAAATTAAATAATCAGAAAATGCAGAGACAAAGAATAAAAAATTTAACCTCATTTCTGTATTGAACAAATTTACGCGGACGTTCAAATGCCGTTCAAAGCGAGTTACTTTTGGTGACGTTTTTTTCCCCAATACTTTATTTTCAGCGGTGAGCATTCAAAAAATATTTTAATGTCTAATTACGGTGCGCACATTTTCGTGTACGCTTCATAATTTGAGCTGTGTAGTACAAAGAATTGTCATTTTCTTTACTGTTACTTTCTATATATTAGATAGACACGTAAACATATTTAATTACAACTGCCACACGATGCATTAGATTTAATTGTTTACACGTTTAAATTTAATTGCGAATTTGTTTTAATTATTTTCTGTTCCATAACTCGACATTTAATAAAAACCTATTTATGTAATAATTGTGTCAGTATTTTTTTCAAGGCTTCATTTTTAGCGGTGCGCGTTTCTAAAATCTTTTATCGCCTGATTACTGTGCGCACATTTTCATGTACGCATCTTAAATTTAGCTGTGTCCTATTAATATAACATTATATTTTGTTTGTCTTTTACATAAGCAATTGTCTTTTACATAACCTATACACTTATACTATTTAAACTTAGGCTACCGGACCTATTAACATAAGTAGATTAAACTAAATAAAGTGATCCTGAAAACGCTTAATTATTTTGTATTGCGAATTGAATATGTTATGTTCATTCCTTTGATGATGGATTAACATAGGCCATTTTTAAAATCAATTATTGTCATGGTTTCACATGCGTGTTTTAACATAAAATTGATTTGTTTTGTTTGTTTTTTTTAAATTAGGAATATAGCCTAATTTCTTTATTTATCTTTATTATCTTTATCTCATAGACGCTGTTGCAAATATTGTATTAATTACAATTGTGTTACGATGCACTGTCGTAAATATATAAGAGCTTTTTTAGTGACGACAGTGGCAGAGATCTTTTGGAAAAATGTCAACAAAGCAGTGGCCTTATTTTTAATGGATACAAACAAACAAACATAAAAATATCAACTGAGCTTTATATATTACATATGCGTTTAACATATTTTATTTCAAATATTTTCACGATGCATTGTATTAATATTTTACATGCAATGAATAAAATTTGGGATTTTTAAAAATTTAATTCATAACTCGACATTTAATTAAAAACCATAGATGTAGCGAGTTTATTTTATGTTGAAAGTGATGGCCTATGTCAAATAAAATTACACTTTAAAACAGTTTACTTAAGCTTTATATACACTATACATTATACACTTTCGCTACCGAACTTATTAACAAAAGTTGACTAAATTTAATGAAGTGATCTTGAAAACGCTTAATTAATATGAATTGCGAATTGAATATGTTTTTATGTTCATTTCCTTTGTATTCAGAATAGCATAGGCCATTTCTAAAATTGCATTTTAATCATTTTTAAGACGCGCTTATTAACAGACGGTTGATTTTTTGATTTTTTTCATTTTTTTTTCAGATATAAAATATGGTGTGTGTGTGTGCATTGAATATAATTTACAAAATATGATGCCTTATCCGAAATAGGGAAAAAAAATATTCCTTTTTTGAAATTATAACCATTGCTTATAAACCGTAAATATAAATCGTAAAATATAGAGACATAAAAAATGTTAAATATTATTTCCCTGTTAAAACAATTATGAATACGTCAAAAGGAGGAGTTATTTTGGTCCAGTACATTTACTTTATAACAAGACTTTATTTTATGCGGCCAGCTTTCTATATTGTCTAAATATGGTGTGCACATTTTTGATTATATCATTTTAATACGACCGGTTTTTTTAAAAAAGTATTTTAGAAAGTACATTTATAATTTTGTTTATTTGCGCTATGAGTCACTGAGCTTTTGCCTTTTAAAGGGATAGTGCCACATGTTCTTTATCTCATAGACGTGTTTAATAATATTATATAACTTACAATTGTGATACGATGCAGTTTCGTAATTATTTATTAAATTTTTGAGTGACGAGGGTGGTAGAGCTCTTTCGGAAAACCTATAAGTTATTTTAATTTTGTACAAATGGGAATGAAATTGTAAATTTAGTGATTATGGTAGGCCAGAATCATTATTTAATAAATCATATCTTTTAAATATTAAGGTTATGTTAAAAGGCGCAGCATTAAGTGAAAACAACTCACGCTGTAAAAGTGGCATATCTCTGTTTCTCATAAGATTTTAACTAAATAGATGCATCTGATTTTAACTTGGCAAATAAAAATTTTAATAACCAGCAACTAATACTTGGATAAAGGGTCAGCACACTCCCGCTACAAAGTGCGGGTATTTTTCTAGTAATAAATAAAACAAACAAAGCATAAATAAAAACATTTCAAGTTGTAGAAACTAAGGTGTCGAAACGTCCTTGGTCGAAACGTCCTGGGGTCGAAACGTCATGTGGTCGAACTGTCCGGGGTCGAATCATCTGGGGTCGAATCGTCCTTGGTCGAACCGTCCGTGGTCAAAACGTCCTGGGGTCGAAGCGTCCTGTGGTCGAACTGGCAGGGTCAAACCGTCCGGGGTCGAATCGTCGGGGTCAAAGTGTCCGTAATACATATATGTACCTAATATTGCTCAGTATCTATCGATCTATACATCTACCTACCTATTTAAATATCTATCTATATGTCTATCTATTTATTTATCTGTCATTCTTTCTACATATCTACATATCTACCTATTTACATATCTTCTATCTACCTAGCTATATATCTATTTTTCTATATAATCTATCTAAATATCAATCTATCTATCTATCTATATGTCAATCTATGTATCTTTCTGTCTATTGATCTTTCTATCAATCTATATATTTATATATCTTTCTATTTTTCTACCTATTTATATGTCTGTCTACCTATCTATCTATCTACATATATATATATATATATATATATATATATATATATATTATCTACCTATCTATCCCTCTATTTATCTATATATCTATCTAATATTAAGTATCTATTTATCTATCAATCTATCTATAATATATATATCTACGTACCTATCTACCTAACATGTATCTATCTATCTATCTATATATCTATCTATCTATCTATCTATCTATCCATCTACCTTATACTTATTTCTATATATTACTTTTCATTTAGGATCATTAAATGTATTACGGTGTTCTGAGACTAAGTGACAGAATAATTATATGATGTCACAATTAATGTAAACTTTTGTAAGTATCTCACAAAATTATCTGAAATTCCTCCTCATTACTGACAAACTTTTTATGGTCATATGAACGTTTGCCAGGGGCGAGAGGGGAAAAGTCTGGTCACCGATTCGCTTGACCGAGCTCAGAGTGACACGTAAAATGTAAACAAAAGCGCCCGTCGCTTCGTTGGGTCGCCTCAATGCGTCAGCTCAAAATTTCACGTGGCAAAAAAACAATAACAAACCGTGAATTTAAATTACATACCTCATATAAGGATAAACTAAAAATGAATTAATTTAATTACGGTACGTTCGATCGATCTGAAATTTTGATACGATGCATTGTTAGGTCAGACGGGTCCGTGTGCCAAATTTCAGTTCGATCGGATCATGGGAAGTGGGTCATTTTTGACTTCTGTTTTTCCGCCCGCCGAGCCCAAGACAGAGAGAGAGAGAGAGAGACGACGGTGAAGTTAATATAAGGGATTTAATAAAACAAACCCGTAAAAACAAAGTTTTTGACTATAAATCCCTTATATATGAGACATAACTAACAGTATTGATTATTTTTCAAACATTTACAGACTGACACCGAGTGATGTCCCTTGTCTTTAATAAATGGGGGTGGGATGCGAGGGGGTGTCGGCACGACGGTCGGCGTCAACACGACGGTCGGCGTCAACTCAAACTCACGTGGAACTGGGCGGAAAAAAAACAATAACAAACAGTGAATTTTGAAATTACATACCTCATATAAGGATAAACTAAAAATGCTCTAATTTAATTACGGTACGTTCGATCGATCTGAAATTTTGATACGATGCATTGTTAGGTTAGACGGGTCCGTGTTCCAAATTTCAGTTCGATCGGATCATGGGAAGTGGGTCATTTTTGACTTCTGTTTTTCCGCCCGCCCGCCCGCCGAGCCCAAGACAGAGAGAGAGAGAGAGAGAGAGAGAGAGAGAGACGGCCGCGAAGTTAATATAAGGGATTTAAAATAAAACAAACCCGTAAAAACAAAGTTTTTGACTATAAATCCCTTATATATGAGACATAACTAACAGTAGTGATTATTTTTAAACATTTACAGACTGACACTGAGTGATGTCCCTTGTCTTTAATAAATGGGGGTGGGATGTGAGGGGGTGTCGGCACGACGGTCGTCGTCAACACGACGGTCGGCGTCAACTCAAACTCACGTGGAACCTGAATTAAAAAATAAAACAAACCCGTAAAAACAAAGTTTTTGACTATAAATCCCTTATATATGAGACATAACTAACAGTATTGATTATTTTCAAACATTTACAGACTGACACCGAGTGATGTCCCTTGTCTTTAATAAATGGGGGTGGGATGTGAGGGGGTGTCGGCACGACGGTCGGCGTCAACACGACGGTCGGCGTCAACTCAAACTCACGTGGAACTGGCAGATAAAAAAACAATAACAAACAGTGAATTTTGAACTACATACCTCATATAAGGATAAACTAAAAATGCATTAATTTAATTACGGTATGTTCGATCGATCTGAAATTTTGATACGATGCATTGTTAGGTTAGACGGGTCCGTGTGCCAAATTTCAGTTCGATCGGATCATGGGAAGTGGGTCATTTTTGACTTCTGTTTTTTCCGCCCGCCCGCCCGCCGAGCCCAAGACAGACAGAGAGAGAGAGAGAGACGGCCGCGAAGTTAATATAAGGGATTTAAAATAAAACAAACCCGTAAAAACAAAGTTTTTGAATATAAATCCCTTATATATGAGACATAACTAAACTAAACACATATTCTGTAGGCCTGAGACTAATCTCTTAAGGCCTTGGCTAGAACCTGGGCAATCTGCTCCATCTGCTGAGCATTGCCATACAACATTGTCTTCACATGGGACTCGCCCGCCTCCCTCACCCCCCGGCTATATCGAGCGCCGGGCAAGACGTCACCAGGTGTTCGACTGTCTCAGGGGCTTGGCTGCAATGACGGCAGTTCGAGTCCCTGTTGTGGTCTAGTCTGTGAAAGTAAGAGTTGGTTGGGCAATGTTCTGTTCTCATCTGAGTCACCAAACCCTGGTGTTTGCGACTCAGTTTCCACCACTGGTCTGAACGGCTTGGCCTGGGCATGTTAGCGAATACCCCTCTGGCTGTTGTGTTGTCAGCCCACTCCTGGTACCACTTACTCCGAAAGTGGTCCTTTAGCCAGTTTTTAGCCCCGAGATAGGTGACTGGGGTCTCTGGTTGGGGCAGTGCTGCACCTGCTTTGGCCAGGGAGTCTGCTTTTTCGTTGCCATTAACATTCACGTGGCTCGGGATCCACTGCACTGTTACCTTACCTCCAAGTCTTTCGAGTCTACCCACGTCTTCCAAGATGACGTCAACCAGGTGGGTACTACGATTCTCACTAGCCAGGACTTCGAGGGCTGATCTCGAGTCACAGAACAGTACCGTGTCGAAACCAAAAATTTCCGACCCCTGCAGTGTCCGGTGCACACTTTCCAGGGCCCTGTGTATAGCCTCAAGCTCCGCATCGTAGTTCGATGCCATAGTCCCACAGGGACCTAGAAGTTCTTCTTTTGGTGGCCCTCCTATTGGGTATAAGATGAGCGCACCGTATCCTGCAATTCCTTCACTCGAACTGGCAGACCCATCCGTGAACACTTTCACTTGGGTTCCCGCGAACCCTTCTATCGTCTCAAGGGCAGCCGCTTTCTGTACATGTTCAGGGCTGCGTTTCGTCACCGCCGTGTCAGTCAGAGACAAACGTATTTCGGGACGTGAGCATTCCGCATAGGGCGGTTTGAGTGGGACACTTATAATTTGTCTTCTATTTTGTGGGGGTTTGACGTTCCTATCAAGTTCCGTTACTTGATGCATAAATGAGGAACGTTTCAAACACACACGTCCGCCCCAGTTGTGCTGCATCTGGTAGCAGGGCTCCCTATAGTCTAACCTGCGGTACCTCTCTGCAGTCGTTATGATTGCCTTGTCCCTACGAATATCGAGCGGTTCTACGTTTGCAATGACTTCCACAGCAGCTGTGGGTGTCGTTCTGTATGCGCCACAGATAAATCTTAAGGCCTGGTTCTGGATTCGACCCAGTTTTTCCAATGCCGTTTTGCTGGCAAAGGCTTGGACGGGCATGCTGTAGTCCATAATCGACCTCACACTACCCAGAAAGAGAGCTCTGAGTGTACTTGCCCCAGCGCCCCAGTTCGTGCATGCAAGCTTTTTCACCAGGTTGAGCTTGGCGGTAGCCTGGGAGCACAGGTCTTGTACAAAGTTATGCATTTGCACCTTTTGATCCAGTTTGACTCCCAGATATACCGGTTGTTTGTCCCATTTGAGACATAACTAACAGTATTGATTATTTTCAAACATTTACAGACTGAATCTGTCTTAACTCAACTTTGCATCATAACCCTAGTGGGGGGAGGGGTGGGGTGGTGGGGGGAGAAGGGAAAAGTCTGGTCACCGATTCGCTTGACCGAGCTCAGAGTGACACGTAAAATGTAAACAAAAGCGCACCGTCGTTTCGTTGGGTCGCCTCAATGCTCAAACTTTCACGTGGCAAATAAACAATAACAAATCGTGAATTTAAATTACATACCTCATATAAGGATAAACTAAAAATGCATTAATTTAATTACGGTACGTTCGATCGATCTGAAATTTTAATACGATGCATTGTTAGGTCAGACGGGTCCGTGTGCCAAATTTCAGTTCGATCGGATCATGGGAAATGGGTCATTTTTTACTTCTGTTTTTCCGCCCGCCCGCCCGCCGAGCCCAAGAGAGAGAGAGAGAGACAGAGAGAGACGGCCGTGAAGTTAATATAAGGGATTTAAAAAGAATGCTTTCAAAATAATTTTTAATAATTACAATACGTAAAAGGTTTTTTTTTCTTTTTCCAAATTGATAAATTGAATAAATTAAATATAAATTTTATCTGAGGGGTTATCAATGAGTGAAGTGACAAGGCAACATGGCTAAAAGTTTGTTGGAGTATGTGTAACCTTGAAAAAGTGTTGAGGTGTTTTACAAAAGTTGGAAATGCTAGTCGACTTAAATTATAAAACTGTTTTTAAAAAAAAACATTAAGTAAAGGACGAGACTTCATTTCAAAATTTTATATATCAAAGAACATTTAGATTTTAGAGCCAGAAAAATATTAGTCTCGGGGGAAAAAATGAGATGGAGCGCGAAAAAAGGGAGAAGTACTATTTCTTTATTTAAAAACTTTGAAAAAGTGAAAGACGAAATAGGAACAAACAACAATAAGTTTTAAATCATGCTGATGAGCAATGTTCTTTTAAAATATGGAAATTTCTCTATTTTTTCGCGGAATGCATTTTTTAATTGCAGTTTTGGCTTTAAACAACTAAAAATGTTAAATACACGATGATTTGGTTAGTTGCATTTGACGGTTAAGCAAATTTGCTGTGTAATAAAAAACGTATGTTTCGAAGCGTACTCCATTTAATGGAAATTGGTAAGATTGAAGGGAAAAGTTATGGCAGGGTAAGCTTTCAATTCTAGTGAAGCTCTGACAAGCAAGATTTAAAGCACAAATATGACGTTTTGAGATCGAAAAAAAAATTATTTTATTTGGTAAACGGTGTTGTTTGCCAAATAAAGGCGATTGTAAATCCAATAACAGTATTGAAGAATAACTGTGCAGTAAATATAAAATGGGAAGGTATAAAAAGACTTGGTTTTTCTTCCGATAGTCCAAAAATTCGTCTCTGTTACGACAAAAAATATTAATTCAAAATCTTAATCTAATCTCTACTTGATTGAGTTCTCCATTCTTACACGTAATACGGCAAGTTTGTTTCGTTTTGATATTTTTTTTAAGGAAATAAGCCAACAAATAATCCCAATACATGGCATCCCAATAAAGTAAATTTATTGAATTTATTACATGTGCGATTATTTTTTTAAGAGTTAAATTCAACTACATGCGTTCCGTGGCGTAGCATATGACGCAGACTTGCTTATAGACAGTGCAAAGAAAGGGGTGGGGGGAGAACGAACACACCTACATCACAAAGAAATCAGAACAACGCGAGTGAACCACGGGGTAGGGGGGGGGGAATCACCGACGAATTGTTGATCTCAAAAGGTGCGCACTGCTTTTACCTATCTGCCACGACCCTGCTCCACCCTAGCTTGCCAACCATAAACTGTGATTAGCCGACCCAGGCGAGGGTCATTCGTCAATCTTTTTTGCACTCGTCTTGTGCTATTTCTGGTAAATTTCTCCTTAATATCTTAATATTTAAAAATGTTTATCTACTTCCATGAAAAATGCTATTGTATCATTAAACTAATTTTTTAAAGTTTAATCATAAATAATATCACTACTAAAAATATATTATATATATGTACATAAAAACAATTTTATGAAACGCTCAAACAGCATAAAATAATAAACGCTAATAAATAAGGAATTACAGATTGTATGTAATATTCTGCATAATATTTACAAACTAAAAGATAATTTAAATATTGAGATTATCGTTAAACCTTATTAGATTGATGAAAATTATCAATACATATAATTTGCTATGTATGTTCGTTCGTTCCTAACGCTATTTTTGCACCACTCAATAAAAATAAAAATTCTTGTACAAAATTACTGCATCAAAAATAACTCTTATCGAACGTCAGCATAAAATTGCTCAATATGGAAATGAGATTTAATTTTTCTCTCTTTGTCTCTAAATTTTTGACATTTTACAAAAACTATACAAAAATCATCTACAGGACAAAAGGAACCGTCGCTAACTCATAATTATATATTTATTTTGAAAACTTAAGTTATTTTTGACGTGTAATACACTAGTTACTGTATAAAAATGGGTAAAGGCAAAGATAGCGGTGCACATGGGCGTAGGGAAGGGGGGCAAGGGGGGCATTTACCCCCCCCCTACATTTGAGGGGAAAAAAATGTCATAAAGTTGTTACAATCTTCTTCTTCTTCGTTCTCAAAATCTTTTGATAGAGGATTTAGATAGCAAGTCCTATATTTGTGATGAACTGCGCTGTGGCTGTCAGTTGTTCCAGTCCACCATAGAGTTTGTCATCGAGGGTAGCTTCCTGGGGCCATATGACTGTCCGGGTATGGTGGTACAGAGGGCAGTTTTGGAGAACATGTTCCGCATTTTCCGCAGCTATCCCGCAGGGGCACATTTCGCTTTCTCCAATTCGAAGTTTGCGGAACATGTGTTGTCTAAGTTTGTTGTGTCCCGTCCTTAGCCTGAAAATGATGTTTTGTGATTTGCGGGGGAGTTTGAAGTATGCATCACTTTTTGGGTGGTTTTCTTTGAGCTCGGACCATCTTTCAGATTCACTTCTTTTGAGCATTGCCTTGATTTCTTCGTGGTGTAGAGATGGCTCTGCCTGGTTTTGACTGCCTCCAGTTACAATAAAACTGAACTAAATTTCCTGAAAGTTTATTACATTGAAGACAGTTTACATTTATCAAACACAAAAAAGAATTATATCTGCATATAAGCTTTTATATTTATGCGTCCATCTAGTTTCACATAGCAAAGGAACATTTACAATAAGTTTTCTTTGCTGATTACTTTCAAGGAAAACACTTTAATTGACTTTATTGTTCCTATTGTGTTTCGTAAAACATTCACATTATTCAAATTGTTCAAAACAAGATTTAGTTTATGTGAACTGCAATGTGCAAATACTGCTTTTTATCAGGGGTCCAACAATCAAGAATCAGCTGCAATTTCAACTTATTTGAAAGGTCGTGTGTCCAGGCATACCTTCCAATATCCAATATAGGAAATGAATAAGTGTCAGTGACAATCAAATTAGGAAAAGTTGCTTCAGTTGTGTCAGGCTGTTGAACTTGTAATGTTGTCCTCAATGCCAATGATAAGTCAGATGCTGCAGACGCCCCAAAATCTTCAAATAACGTCATTTCGGAATCCCGCCATTGGTCTACTTTTCGTGTTTTTTTTAAATTATTTTTTTTTGAGCCTGTAAAAAAAAATTCTGATATCCATCCTTGGTAATCCTGAAGTTCCTGCACGTATATTATTTCACAGCATAATTCAATTTTCTCGTGAGAACTTAAGTTTTTAATTTATTACATGCATTAATACATGTTGTATTTTAGCTATTAGAGCACTAATTTGTAAGTCTTATTAATTTCTAAGGCTTTTTTTCGGCCCTTATGTTATACTTAACTTGAATTTAATTGAAAATTTAATCTGTATGGCATTGTCAGTTAAATTAACAAAGTGGGGTTTTTTTTGCTCCCCCCCCTGGAAAAATTCCTAGCGACGCCCATGGCAGTGCACTCTTTTTATGGTATTTTTGTGGCAAAAAGTGCATACAAATGATTAAAAATGGGGTTCTGTCAAGGAGAAAAAAATGAACAAAAAATTGGGGGGGAAAAATAAAACATTGAAAAACAATGAATGAAAGCCCAATGACAACGAAACTTAACATTGTTATTCACAGTCTATACTCGCTCAACTGCAAAATGGAGACCCTTACTTTAACTACACAAAATACGCTCCGCGACATTTCCAGACATAACCGTCAGAAACATCCCACCTTACACTCACTTTCATATCTTTCTTGTACGTAGGGCATTCATACCGATTATATAGATATTAAGCCCGCACTCATACACCAATCTATCACAGATCTTTGCCCCTGACATTAAAGACGAACCCAAAATCAGGCGGTAAATTCGGCATCCATCACCGATAATTTTACCCCAAAGATTAATCAAATGAAACTTACCGCGTATGTTCACCTAGGGGTTGAAAAGGCCGGATGTGATGTTACGTGATTTCATTAATCATGGCAGCGTCATTAAAAATAGTGCAATTTTTCTAGCGTAATTAAAAATTAGACAACTAAACCTAACCCTAACCCTAAAACCTATCCCTAACCCTAAAACATATCCCTAAACCTAAAACATATCCCTTGACCTATCCCCAACCCTAAAATCTATAACATAACACTATCCCTATCCCTTATATATATATAATATATATATATATATATATATATATATATATATAAAGCGAAATTAACGGATATTAACGATTAATATATCGATTAATGGTTAAAAAAATTTAAATATTAATTAAAGAATGTTTGGTTTAAATGGAATATACACGAAACTGAGATAAAACACAAGCATCTCTCTTACCACCGATGTAACAAGCCAATCAAAACCAATGAAGCACCTGCTAATATTGCCTTAACGATAATCTCCTTGGTTTCTGAGGACAACTGGGCTTCATCAAAAACTAAAATACTGATTTTAATATTCTTACTTTAAAAAAATGGCTAATAGTTTCATGTCAGTGTCAAACGATTCCATTTATTTTTAGAACATGGCTTTAACTTAACTCACCTTAAAGCTTTACCTTGATGTGACTTTAAATTTGTTTTCAAATATTTCAGCTCCCTTGAAGCGATGATGAGGAGATGAATAATTAATTACATTTATATTTATAGAAGGAATTTTTCAAATTTAATTTAATTTATGAAACAATTCCAATCAGGCTGAAAATTTTATGAGTAAAGACATTTTCGTTACCCTAAAATCCTATCTGATTATTCATTTATTTTATTAGTTGTGCAAAACGGAACACCTATATCGAAGCTTTAATTTTGTGATTTATACACATATTTATATTTATATATTTTCCCCATAAATATAAGAATTTTAATTACAAATTAATTTTTTTAAATAATGAATCAATGTGTATCTTATATTTAGGATTACATATTATGTATGATCTTCACGTTGGAGAGCTTTTCTGGCACTAGTTGGACTCGCACGGTGCCAACGTAGTAAGCGTTGAGAAGCGAAAGATGAAATTCATAAAACATACGTTTAAAAAGTTGATGCCACTCACCACACATTTCTGTAAAGACTTTTTCTTCACTTGAAAACGTTATTAATTCTTGTTCACAATTGTTGCAATACAGCTTATTAACAACGTGCCCTTCTGGGTGATCTTAGATTCCTCTTTATTTTCACCGAGTGCTCTGTTACATCATTGCGTACACTCAGAAGATGTGTATGATATTTATTTACATTTCTCGCTTTATCTCCTTTGAAATACGTGAAAAAGATATAGAAAGATAATTACCTTGATTCATAAAAATAAGTAAAGATAGCAATGGTAATTTGTAAGAAACATGTCCATTAATTTAATATTCTTATTTCTATGGCTAGTTCAAACACGGAAGGAAGAAGAAACTGCAGTTTACGACAAAATTGGTCACGTTTGAGAACTTTTTAAAATATACTTTTCTGGACGCCTTATACCACCAGTCTCACCAATATCTTGAAATGTAGGTATGCGTTTTTAAAATGGAAAAGACCTGAACATAACAGTATGAGCTTGTAAACAGATTTTAAATATTTGTTAATTTAAGAATTAAGGATAAGAGAAGTTTAAGTAAGAATGGGACTGATAGAAAGAAGAAGCAGGGTGTGTTTATTGAGGAAATATATGCTTTGAGTTGACATTTCTTTAAGGGTAAGAGATAATGGTAAAATATAGATTGTTTTATATGGTTATTATTTGAGAAAACAAAGTTTTCAAAGATTAATAAGCTCTTTAATTTTTTTCCTCCTAATGAAACCAGCAGAAAACTTTTAGAGTTTCTTTACTGAATTTTTTTTTAAATATATATCTTTGAAATACCCAAATAAATAAGGAAAATGCTCTTTGCTAAGGACATGCTGCTAGGCAACAAGCGTTTATAAGAATTTTGCCGATAACATGGGAGGAAAAAAGGTGCACAAAGAAAACCCCAGTAGAGAAACAAGGATGAAGACGAACTTTCCTGAGATGGTTAAATGATATTAAAAACAGTTGGGAACTCTGGCATAGAAATAGAAAACCATGTTGTAGATCGGAGTGGAAGGCCGCTGTCAAGTTGGATGTAATGCCACAAAGATGGATGGATTTGTGCTGTATTCTTGTTGTAAAAATGTGTGCGCCTATTGATCAATTTTTTTCGTTTTAAACTAAAAGAGCAATGGCCATCCGAAACCGTCACATATGAATTGATTACATACAGAGCATTTCCCCCCTTCCCATCCCCTTAAGCCCCCCCCCCTAAAAAAGAAACGTCGAATTTTTGTCGATCAGCCAAAATCAAATCAATAAATAAACATAAGGGACACTTCGCGGAATTCCACAAAAGCCAGAAAAATTCTTTGAATGAGAATACCCTATTGATCCCCTGTGTTGTTGAAAATCATTGATTAAAGAATATGATCACTATAGCATGTCAATGTCTTATTAAATCCTTTATATTAACTCGTGGTGTCTGCGGCCGACCGAACGACCGACCGACCGACCACCCTTGTCGACAAAACTTTTGAGCGATTTTTAACCCACTTGCTCGTAAGCTAGCGAGTTGAAATTTTGCAGGCAGTTTCGTACGGATAATAAAAACAAAGTATCAAAATTTCAGATCGATCGCAGGTACCGTAATTAAATTATTGATTTTTTAGATTATTTTATTTATTCCTATGTATCATGCTATTTTTTGAGATAGAGCGTCGCGGTGCGTATTATATTGAACAACCTTTCTGTCGCGCAATAAGGTGCGTATTTTATTGACAGCTCTTTTTATAAACATATTCCTGATCGGTGCGCATTATATTAAACATCTTATCTTATCTTATCTTATCTGTTTACAGACGCTCCTTCTATACAGAAGATTATTGCGTCCTACGCTTATCTATGGTTTGTGTTTTACGATACAACTGCAATTTTGTATTTCTGGATGGTCAGGCGCTGCGTATTATAATGAACATTCTTTTAATTACTTCTCGTACATATAGGATTTATAGTCAAAAACTTAGTTTTTTACGGGTTCTTCTTATTTTATTTTGTATGGTGGTTAAAATAAATTGGAGGTAAGCAAACACGCATAAAGGTGTTTTGAATGACGCTTGTTTATTCTCTGTTTAACGTGCAGTTTTTAATAAATAAAAATGGTGAATTAGCATTTTGTCCAGATATATTTATATATATATATAAATATATATATATATATATATATATATATGTGTGTGTGTGTGTGTGTTTGTTTGTGTGTGTTTGTGTGTGTGTGTGTTAAAATTTCAAATTTAAACTCGACCTGGGCAAACATTACAGTGAATTGACAACAACAAAAAGCAAACCAAAAAGTAATTAGAATAATAATTTTAAAAATCTCCTGTTCTTTAAAGATATCCTCCCACACGGAAGCAAATTACTAATTTTTCCTTACAGAAATCTCAAAATTAAAACCAAACTTAGCGTCCAGCTAAAAAATAAACTTTGAAAAAAATTTATTTTATATTGGCTGTAGTACAAAAATTTTTCCTAATACTACCGATTCATGTCATTTTTAAATCCTTTATATTAACTCGTGGTGTCTGCACCCTTGATTGCTTGAATGCTTAATTGCTTGATTGCTTGTCGCCAAAACTTTTGAACGATTTTAACCCACTTCCTCGTACGCTAGCGAGCTGAAATTTTACAGGCAGTTTCGTACCAATAATAAAAACAATTTTTCAAATTTTCAGATCGATCGCATATACCGTAATTAAATTATTGATTTTTTTAGATTATTTTATTTATTCCTATGTATCATGCTATTTTTTGAGATAGAGCGTTGCGGTGCGTATTATATTGAACAACCTTTCTGTCGCGCAATAAGGTGCGTATTTTATTCACAACTCTTTTTATAAACATATTCCTGATCGGTGCGCATTATATTAAACATGTTTTACGACACAACTGCAATTTTGTATTTCTGGATGGTCTTGCGCTGCGTATTATAATGAACATTCTTTTAGTTACGTCTCTTACATAAAGGATTTATAGTGAAAAACTTGGTTTTTTACGGGTTTTTAAAAATCCTTTATATTAACTCGTGGTGTCTGTTTGCTTGATTGCTTGCTTGTCGGTCGCCAAAATTTTGGATCGATTTTTAACCCACTTTCTCGTAAGCTAGCGAGCTGAAATTTAGCAGGCAGTTTTGGGGCGATGATAAAAACTATGTATCAAAATTTGCAGATCGATCGCTTGTATTGTAATTAAATTATTGAATTTTTAGATTATTTTATTTATTCCTATGTATCATGTTATTTTATGAGATAGAGTGTCGCGGTGCGTATTATATTGAAAAACCTTTCTGTCGCGCAATAATGTGCGTATTTTATTGACAACTCTTTTTATAAACATATTCCTGATCGGTGCGCATTATGTTAAACATGTTTTACGACGCAACTGCAATTTTGTATTTTTGGATGGTCGTGCGCTGCGTATTATAATAAACATTCTTTTAGTTACGTCTAGTACATAAAGGATTTATAGTGAAAAAACTTGGTTTTTTACGTTTTTTTAAATTTAAATCCTTTATATTAACTCGTGGTGTCTGGTTGAACCCTTGTTTACTTGCTTGATTGCTTGTCGCCAAAACTTTGGATCGATTTTTATCCCCCTTTCTCGTAAGCTAGCGCGCTGCAATTTTGCAGGCAGATTCGTGCCGATAATAAAAACAATGTATCAAAATTTCAGATCGATCGCATGTACCGTAATTAAATTATTGATTTTATAAATTATTTTATTTATCTCTTTTTTTCTCTATGTATCATGTTATTTTTTTAGGTAGAGTGTCGCGGTGCGTATTATATTGAACGACCTTTCTGTCGCGCAATAAGGTGCGTATTTTAATCACAACACTTTTTATAAACATATTCCTGATCGGTGCGATTTATATTAAACATGTTTTACGACACAACTACAATTTTGTATTGTTGGATGGTCTTATAATATTTAAGAAAATATTTCTATTTTTTCCAATTTATTAATAATTTATATTTTTTGTTACCTACACACTTTTCCCTCGTAATATTATTATTTATTTAGACGTGCATACGTAAACAAAAAGGTTTGTCTTCCTTATTTCTTCCATAGCAGAACACATTAACCACGACTTAACCAAATTCACGCAATCATGAATCGCAACTTAATGGGATCTATATATGCATCAAAAGTTATTTGCTAGTTCTTTATTTAAAATATTTTAATGTTGACCAAAGCCCACTACATTTTCCTCCAAAGCCTTCCAGACTTTTGATAACTTATTATTCACTCAGGTTTGCAGTCTTTGTCAATTTATAACAAGAAAACAACAACACGGCTTTAGAAAAAACAGATCATGTGAAACACAATTAATAGGTTTAATAGATGAATTATCAAAAGGCTTAGACAATAATGATCAAATAAACACAATATTAATTGACTTCTCAGAAGCATTTGACAAAGTTCACCACCTTAGTTTACTTAAAAAACTTAACTACTTTGGAATCTCAGGTCCATTACATCACTGGATCCAATACTTCCTTTTGGGCAGGTAGCAAACTGTAATAATTAATGGATCTAAATCTGCACCAATAAAGGTTAACTCAGGAGTTCCACAAGGAACTGTGCTAGGTCCCTTACTCTTTTTAATTTATATAAATGATTTACCCAACAGCATCTCAACTCAACAGGTACAAAAGTTAGGTTATTTGCTGATGATTGTATAATCTATAGAACAATTAAATCAGAACAAGATAGCAAAATTTTACAAAAAGACTTAGATGAATTGATAAAATGGGAAACTAACTGGAGTATGTCTTTCCACCCAGAAAAGTGTCAACTGTTAAGAGTAACAAAGAAAAAGAAACAAATAAATTCAAAATATTACATTCATGGAAAAGAATTGACCCAAACTAAAGAGGCAAAATACTTAGGAGTCTTAATAAATGAGAAACTATCATGGAATCCCCATGTCAATGAAGTTATTAAAAAATCAAACAAAACCTTAGGTTTTATAAAAAGAAACTTTAACAAATGTAATAGAGATATAAAACTAAAATGCTACCTCACTTTGGTGAGACCTGTACTAGAATATGCATCTTCTGTATGGGACCCATTCACCAAAGAAAGCATTGATAAACTAGAACAAATTCAAAAAAGAGCTGCCAGATTCATTACTGGAGAATATTCAAAACTGACAAGAATAACACCATTAGTTAAATCATTAAACCTTGAAACACTAGAGGATAGAAGAACCAAGAGCAAAGTAGTAATCATACATAAAGCAATTTATTCTAATTTAGAAATACAACACAAAGATAACTTAATACAACCCTCAGACAGACATAAGGATAAAAACACCTTTCTTATTCCGTATGCAAGAACAAACACATACAAGTTTTCATTCTTCCCGTCCGGAAATCGGGCGTGGAATGGGTTGCCTGAAGAATCCAGGAAAACCAACACTTTATCAACATTTAAATCTCTAATAAAAATGCAGGACTAAACACAGACCATAGATAAGCGTAGGACGCAATAATCTTCTGTATAGAAGGAGCGTCTGTACACAGATAAGATAAGATAAGATAAGAGTATTTTTTCCTATTTATTTTTTTAATTAATAGGAAATTATAATTATGTTGTTTTATTTTTCCGGGATCTTGGGGGAGCTACCATCTCCTACCAAGCGCGTGCCCAGGCGGTGGATAGAGGAACGACCTTTAGATATAAAGGTTAGCCGTGAATATTCAATAAGCGGCCGTGGACCAACTGGTTTGCTGTCGTTGAGGATGAGGTGGGGTACCCCTTGGTAAGGATACTCTTAAAAATGCCTCATAAATCCCAGGAAATGACTGCAAAAAGCGAACATAGAGCGCTTAAACTCTAAACCCGGACAGATGAGGCCGTTAGCTAGGGATAGCATTCATCTAGGAGAGAAAACTCCGAAATAAAATCAACTGCTGCCTTGCAGGAGGTGGAGGGATCCACAAAGGCTAGGGAACCTTACCCGAAAAATAAGGCAGTTATCCAGAGAGCTGAAAGGGAACCCTCCCAGATGGTTTTGCGCAGGGCCAACAACCCAGCCATGTAAAAAGAAGATTGTTACTGAAACTGAAAGCAAAGCAAACACACATAACACAGTCAGAGGCGAGAGTAGAGCTCCGCAAAGGAGACTAATGAAGCCTTGTGGGGAAAGTCAACAGCATCCCACAAGGCCGACCACCCTACTCAAACCGATGAATAAAACAAACCCGTAAAAACAAAGTTTTCTACTATAAATCCCTTATATTTGAGTCATAATTAAAAGTATTGATTATGTTCCAACGCCACAAATATTTACAGACTGACACTGAGTGATGTCCCTTGTCTTTTAACGGGGGATGGGACGTGAGGGGGTGTCGGCACGACGGTCGACGTCTAAGCGTCAACTCAAACTTTCACGTGGGAAAAAAACAATAACAAACCGTGAATTTGAATTACATACGTTATATAAGGAAAAACTAAAAATGGATTAATTTAATTACGGTACAATCGATCGATCTGAAATTTTAATACGATGCATTGTTAGGTGAGACGGGTCCGTGTGCCAAATTTCAGCTCGATCGGATCACTGGAATTGGGTCATTTTTTACTTTTGTTTTTCTGCCCGCCCGCGCAAGACAGAGAGAGATGACGACAGAGACGGCGGTGAAGTTAATATAAGGGATTTAAAAAGAAAAATTACCTCATCCACAAGGCACCTCTCAACTTGGGAACATGGAATGTCCGAACACTACTAGAACCAGGCAGATGCGCCCAAGTCGCCAAAGAGATGGTAAAGTACAAACTACAAATTCTGGGACTAAGTGAAGTGCGGTGGAACACATTTGGAGAAACTAGACTTCAATCAGGTGAAATCCTGGTCTTTTCTGGAAAAGAAAATGAAGAAGACACTCATGAAAATGGAGTAGCACTCCTATTGAACAAAGACGCATTTAAGAGCCTCCTTGAATGGAAGCCAATTTCAGACAGAATAATCAGAGCCAAATTCCTGTCCAGGTTCAAAAATGTCCATATCATTATGTGCTATGCTCCTACCAACCTTGCACCTGAGGAAGATAAAGTTGCATTCTATGAACAACTTCAAAGTATAATGGATAAAATACCGAAAAGAGACACACTGGTCGTCATGGGCGATATGAATGCTAAAGTTGGCAATGACAACATAGAGACAGAGAAGGTAATGGGCATACATGGAGTGGGCAACATGAATGAAAATGGAGAGATGTTTGCAAAATTCTGCACATTCAATGAGCTGGTGATTGGAGGCACCATCTTCCCACACAAAAATTGCCACAAAGTAACGTGGGTCTCACCAGACAACAAAACAGAGAATCAAATATACCACATCACTATAGGTCGCGCCTGGAGGAGCACATTGCAGGATGTACGAACAAAAAGAGGAGCAGACATTGGATCAGACCACCATCTGGTTGTGGCCAAGCTAAAAATAAAGCTAGCCAACCAAAGGCAAAAAACAGACAGGCAAATTAGATTTGACCTAGGCAAGCTCCGAAACCCACAGGAAAAGAACGAACTCCAGCTAACCCTTAAAAACCGATTTGCTGCACTGCAACTAGACGATGATAATGAATTAAACATAGACAAAACCTGGGATAACTTCAAAGAAATTATTACAGTATCTTGCAAGGAAATACTATAACCTGCCCCGGAAAACAAAAAGCACTAGATCAGCGATGAGACATGGCAAAGAATTGAAGATCGGAAACATGCAAAACAAAAAGTGAATCGAGCCAAAACAAGAAAACATAAACAACTTACTCAACAAGAGTACCATACAATTTCAAAAGAGGTCACAAAAATGCTTAGAAATGACAAACGAATATTTTATAATAAGCTAGCTGAACAAGCAGAAGAAGCAGCAGGAAAAGGAGATCTAAAACAGTTATACAAAATTACTAAACTCTTGAGTGGCAAGAAATCTAACTACAATGTACCAGTCCGAGATAAACAAGGTAAAGTCATTTCCTCCATAGATGACCAGCTTAGAAGATGGAAATAATATTTCCAGGAAGTCCTAAACAGACCGACCCCTCTGAACCCACAGGAGAAACATTGGACATAAATATGGAAGAGATATCCAAAGAAGAAATATGGACGGCCATCAATCAAATGAAGACAGGGAAAGCAGCAGGTGTAGACAACATACCACCGGAGGTCCTAAAAGAAGGAGGAGCTGAAATCATTAACCAACTCCACAGTATCTTCAACAAAATTTGGTCAACTGAAACCCCTCCTGCAGAATGGAAAAGGGGCTTACTGATTAAAATTCCAAAGAATGGGGATCTGTCACAATGTGAGAAATGGCGAGGAATTACTCTACTATCAGTACCAAGCAAGGTCTTTAGCTGAACGATACTAAACAGAATAAAAGATGCCTGCGATGATCTCCTGAGAGATGAACAAGCTGGGTTCAGAAAAGGAAGATCGTGCATTGACCAAATAGCAACACTCCGGATAATTATAGAACAATCTATTGAATGGCAATCTCCACGCTATGCCATATTTGTTGACTTTGAAAAGGCCTTTGATAGCATAAATAGAGAAACTATATGGTCAATAATGAGGCACTATGGAATACCAAATAAAATAACTAACATCATCCGAAATCTGTACGAAAACTTCACCTGCCAAGTAGTACATACTGGTAGACTAACAGATGAATTCCATGTCACAACTGGAGTCAAACAAGGATGCCTCCTTTCACCACTTCTGTTCCTTCTTGTGTTAGACTGGGTCACAAAAGAAGCTTATGCAAGCTCAGGAAAAGGAATCCAGTGGAACCTAATGCAAAAACTAGAAGATTTGGAGTTTGCGGATGACTTGGCCATTCTGTCCCACAGACTCCAAGACATGCAAGACAAAGTCACAGCCTTTGAGCGAGACTGGGAAAAGAGTAGGGACTCAAGATAAACATTCAAAAAACTAAAATTTTTGAAAATAAACTTCCTACAAGATGGAGTCATCCAAGTAGAAAACCGCAACCTGGAGCAAGTTAACAACTTTGTATACCTTGGGAGTGTGGTCAGTGTAGCAGGGGGAACAGATGAGGACATCGAACGAAGAATAAATTTGGCGCGACAAGCTTTTGCCAATCTGAAACAGGTCTGGAGATCTACACACATCTCTGTCAAAACAAAAGTAAGGATCTTTAACACCAATGTTAAAACGGTCCTACTTTATGGATCCGAAACATGGCGGACGACAGAGACAACAAAAAATAGACTCCAGACCTTTGTTAACAGATGCCTCAGAAATATTCTGAAAATAAAATGGTTCGATAAGGTCGAAAACTCCAAGCTGTGGGAGAGGTGTGGACAAAGAACAGTAGAACAACAAATCATGGAAAGAAAGTGGAGATGGATTGGACACACCCTCAGGAAAGATAACAGCAGGGCTAGTCAGGCCTTAGATTGGAACCCCCAGGGCAAGCGACAACGAGGAAGACCCAAGCGTACATGGAGACGGAGCATGTTGGACGAGGCTGGAAGGACTGGGAAGAGCTGGGAAGAACTGAAGCGACTGGCAAGGGACCGTGTAGAGTGGCGAGCTTTGACAGAGGCCCTATGTTCCACAAGGAACTCAAAGGACAAATGATGATGATTTTTCCGGGATCAATTTGACGAATTTGGCGCATTTTGACTTAAGTCCACGTGGCTGTTGATTTTTTTTTGCATGTAGGGCCTACGGCCTACGTATTGAAACTACACTGCAAGAAGCTCATGAACAGGCCTAATACGCAAGTAATACATTTTCTGTTGTGATTGGTTACCGTAAAGATGATGATGAGACATTTAAAAAGAAACTCTTGTTCTTGCTTTCTTTATGCAAAGTCAACACATCAAATGACATTATTGACAAATAAACAATTGAAAGCAATGCCCTTCTTGCTTGGATGGAGAATTCCTAATCGAACAATGATATCTTGAAAGCCAAACACATTTTTTAGAAATTGCTCTTACGTTGTTTTTTTATTTATTTTTAAAAATAATTTTAAATTTTTTTTTATATCTACACTAGGTGTTACGTAACTTTAATTTCATTTGACTCTATAACTTTTTAGTTCTTCAGCACGCCAATGAATACTATTTTTAAAGTTTCTCTTTTATTTTTCTCAGAGCTTTCGTTCTGGATTGCAAGTGGAGTGCAGAATGATTATGGGGCCCTCGCTTGTCATTTTGTCAGTTATCAGGCCTACTGCCAAAATTTAAGCTTGGGGATCCCTGGTCTTGAGTTTTTGTTTCTGCTTTGGGCTATATAAAAGTATGCTTTTAAAATAGTATGCCTATAATTAATTTTTTAAAATTCATAATTGTATTCGGCTATTATTTAAAAAGGAAATAAAGCAAGCCTTGAAAATTGTATTTGAATAATAACTTTACTAAACATCAATTTACGACAAATATGTAGAAAATTGTTTCATTGCTAAAAAATTTGCAACGCTTTTATTTTACTTCGAAAGCGGAAGTTTCGCGATATGCAGTAAACATGGACGACGTTCAGGATGATCTTAACCCAGAACAAACGGAAAAGTTGTTACAGTTCCAGGTAATTCCAAAATCGGCAGTTATTTCTTTCTTTTTAACTATGTATGATAGTGGTAAAATTTTACAATCGGTGTCTTTTTGAAATAATTTATAATCTCAAAACTTATAGGCCTAAGTATAAGACAAGTAATGCCAAAGTCAGTAAAGAAAAAGGATGTTGTAGCCAGGAAACTAGTGCCAGTGCTACGACATGTCGTAGCAGCAGACGATTCGGCGGGATGTCGTAACACTAGCCAGGAAACTGCTGCTACGACTGTCGTTGCAGAAGTTTCCTGGCTAGTGCTACGATTAGTCTTAGCAGTAGAGTAGACACTTCAAAAAAACTAAGTCTAAGTCGCTATAATATCTTAACAAACTCTTCTTAATATTTTAGACACATTCACATATGTTATAATTATACTCTATTAATAGATCTGGGCTATTTATGTGTGTATTACTACTATTAATTCAAAAATGTAAATTTATTTAGTATAAAAATAACAATCACATTCACTGTGGTTTATTTTTTTAAAAAATAATTAAATTTTTTTTTCCGACATCGGGGTTTGAACTAAGGTTGTTAAGTCCGCTCGTTTTTTAGAACAGTTTAACCGTTAAAAAAATACCGGTTGACCTCCGGTACGTATTTCCTTATATTTTGAGAACCAGCGAGAGGATGCATGAAGATTGCAGTTTTCGCCTCGCGTCGTCTGATAATAATGACATCAAAACCCACTTCCCCCACTTGCGTTCAGCTCTTTTTCGCGATACCTTCAATGCCTTCAACTTCAATTCAGAGAATTAAAAACAAAAAATCTTCCAAACAATTAAGTAAACATTGATGGTTAATTGTCAATTTTTAATTATTTTTTTTTGAGGACTCGTGATTAACTGTTCTAAATAAGAGGACCGGTTAAACCGTTAGTAATAGTTTGCGAGGTATTTTTCCTTAGTTACGACACGACTAGTCGAAACACTTGACTTGCTACCACTAGTCTTAGTACTCTTAGCAGTTAACACTTCAATTACTTCGAAAAAACTAAGTTGCTATAATTTATAGTGATAATTTCTCTAATATTTTAACTTTAACAAACTCTTCATAATATTTTATACGCATATATCAATATCATAATATATAAAAAAAGTAATAAGATATTAATAGACCTCGGCTTATTTATGTGTATTAATTCATAAAACTTAAATTTGTTTAAATAGATTTAATCATTGTATGCGCTTTTCAGAATAAGAAGTACAAAAATAACAATTACCAGCACACTCATTGTGGTTTTTTAAAATTAATTTAAAAAAAAATAAAAATAAAAAACACGCCGGGAGAGAGAAGAGAACCCAAGAATCAGTTTTATTATCAAAGACCGTCCATCACTATCACATCATCTGGCGGCGCTCATGTCAGATTTTAATTTTTTAAAATTATATATGTTTGTCATTTAATGGATACCATTCAAATTTTTTTTAACCTTTAAAATTCATTATCCGGCTGACCTAGTAATCATGAAATTTGATTATGAGAACTATTGTTTATTATTGAAGTATAAGTATTAGCATAATTAAAATACAGCATATTTTTTACGACTAGTCGTAGCAGCAGACAACTCGACGGGATGTTGCTAGTGTTACGACATGTCGTAGCACTAGCAACATCCCGTCGAGTTGTCTGCCGTTACTTTGTCGTAGCAGCAGACACTTCAAAAGAAAAAAGATAGGGCTAAAGCAAAGATTACGGTGCTCTCATCTATTTACATTGTTGATATTGCAGAGCGTGGCGTACTTCCGGGAATGGAATTATGTATTCATGCGACTATAATTTATATTGAGGAAGGGAAGAGAACATTGTATTCTTCCGTTAATGACTAGTGCAAGACCGGCATTAAACAAGTAGGCGAGGGCCGCAGGCACGAGCGCAGGGGCTAAAATGAAGCAATCCGGCGCATAATCTAGTTTTTACTTCAATGGTTATCATTCAGCAATTCCCAATTTAATTAATTTTTAGGCACTACTTTTGCCGCCATCTTTGTCACGTGTTGACAACAAAGATGGCGGCAAAAGTACAATAGAAAAGGGGGCACCGCTCTCTTTGCTTTTACCAAAGATAGTGAAAACTTCACTGAAATGTGTAGTGTAGACTTAGTGTTCATTGTAGTAGTACTGTAGTCTGTAGTTTCATAGTGTAACTGTGTATTAAAAGAGGTCTGTGAAGTGAACTTAGAACATCTGTAAGTGTAAGAACTTGTAGAAATTTGCTATGACAAATTTTTGGAATTGACTTATCGAGGCACTTGGGAATCAACAGAAATCCAGGAAAAATTGATATGGGTTGAATGGGGCCGTCCATAAAGTATGTCACGCTATTTTTGACCATTTTTACCCCCCCCCCTCCCCCTGTCACAAACTGTCACAAATCTCGGACACCCCCCCCCCTCTAAAGTACACTTTGAACAAAAGTTGTTGTTTTTTATTAACAAAATAATTAAAATTTAAATATAAAAAACTGTGACGTCACACAGGGTTGGACCCCCCCCCCTCCCCCTGTCACAAAGTGTCACACTTTCTTACACCCCCTCCCCCCTATGGAGCGTGCCATACTTTATGGATGGCCCCTATTGTAATTTTTTCACAAAATAGCAACCTCCACTTTTGTATTTGCCAATGCGCCAATGGTATTAGTTGAGTGGTTTTGATTGATTTAGCTGATTATTATTGTCATAGATATAATAAATACACCATCAGCCCATCATTCATTATTTTCACAGTAGACATTTTGATGTCACTGAATTTTTGTTTCAAGCTTTGAAATTTGAAGCCTGTGTATATAGATCATCTTCACTCATGTATAACTTTAAAAAAAAGAGATGTCATTGAAAAAAAATTTGTAATTAAATTTAATGGGACAGACTACATGAACTACATGTCCAGCCAGCAGGCTGATTGATTACTGGAAATCTTTCTGGTGGACTATCACGTGACTAGGCTACTGCGCTGGATTGCCACAATTAAAGCCTGAAAAATTCTTAGGACAGACAAGGTCAATCACATAATCTATTGCTCACTTGTTAAGAGCGACTGACCCAAAATGAAAAGGTCAAGTGTTAAAAGAAGTCCCCTGAAATAATAGCATTTATTGTTTTGTTTAAAAAAAATAATACAGTTTTTATTTTTAAAATGACATATTAAAGCCCAAATTTGAACCGTATAAATCAATTTTCAGAACGATTTTTGTTGCAAATTTCATTAGTTGACATGTTGTAACAAAAAAACAATACACTTTTAAGCAAAAATGATAAATCTGCAAACACAGTAAACAAACTTTTCATAGCCAAAGAAATTTTACAAATTTCAAAAGAAAAATATACATGCTCATGATACAAAACAGCACTAATTTAAATTTTTTATTGACTTTTTGCCTAATTCGGACTAACTTAAAGATTTTGTTGTATTTACTGAATTCAAACTTTCTAAACATAAAAGCAAATTTGACAGTTCATTAGAATAAGCCCAAAAAATCATTTTATCGAGCTATTTCTGAAACAGACAGTATAGTAGGACTGTATACATTTTTGAAAAAAAAGAAATATAGACTTATCACATGGCTCCTATTGGCGTCCTGTCCCTCAACAACTACTAGTCCTTACCCAGACATATAGCCAAATTTATTATGTGAACATAATCCTTCTAAATTTCAAGAGGGTAGACCGCAGACTTATTGTGCAGCACTGAAAACAATATTGTCCACCTTTGTTTTGATTTAATAAGAACACAATATTTGACTTGTATGTTGCAGTTACCTATTACCAATAACAGCTGGTTTGATTTGTAAGCTAATTTTCTCCAGTCTACTGCATTGAGGATATTATACTGGATTAATGATTTGAATTGAGTGTATTAGGGGCCATCCATATATTACCAAGGCACAAAAGGTCATATTTTCGCCCCCCCCCCTCCACGTTGTACTCCGTACATTTTCGGTACCCCCCTCCCCTACACGTACGTACAAATTAGCTTCTTCCCCCCCCCCACTGTTTGAAAAATTAATTTTAAGCATAGTTGNAAGATATTGGTTTTACTCTTTGGGGCCGTCCTTAAATGACGTCACGCACCTTGGGGGAGGGGGTCACGCATTTGTAACAAGGGTAAGGGGGGGTGTTTAAGAAATTTGTCTTCACATCAAAATGCGCTACTTTAAATGAAAGTTCTACTAAAATATTTGATTGTTTACAGTTTATTTAATGACGTTTTCAATGGCTTCACACGTGTTACAACAGTAGAGAACACTAAATACATGCTTAAATGATTAAAAAAATCCTGTTACGTCATTTATGGACGGCCCCTTTAAATCAGACAGATATATTTTAGTTACTGATTTTAGTAATATGTGAAGAATTGGTCTGAATCAAATGTAATTTACTTCAAAATTTTGTTTACATTAAATTATAAAACATAACATATCAGTCTTGACTCGATCGGTCTCGAATGCCGTTTTCAGCCTGAGCGGTTTATGTTACTAGGCTTAGTATTATGCAAATTAAATTTGTTGTGCGTATGTACACATTCAGTCGAGACGAGACCCCCCTCCCCTTATGCATCTGTATGCAAAAAGCATTAATTAAACATCCCCCTCCCCCTCATTGCTTACGTAATTTATGGATTGCCCCTTAGTATAAAACTTTATTGATTTACTATTATGATGAAATTATTACTATGCTATTTATAAAATTTTAATTTGTTGAAATTTTAAGATATTTTAGGCTTATCCTTTTGTACTAAAACGTTTAGTAGGCCTACTTTATTACTTATGCAGTATACACAGTATTTTTCAAACAAATTTTTTTTAAATAAACCACAAGTAAATTTTAGTTTTACTTTTTGATAGACTGTTAAATAAAATTATAAATGATTTAAAAGCAACATGTGATTAAAGATTTGAAATTATTCTTTTTATTATGCATTGTTATTTTAATGATTATTTGGGCCACTGCTAGTTGTTTTAATCATTTTTAAGATGTTGATCAGTTTTCACTTAGAATATTATTTTGAAATGATAACTATATAAAAAAAAGTAACCTGCCTTTAAAGTTAAATAACCAAAGATTACTCACACATCACAATATTCCTCAATAATCCTTAGTATTCACCAAAAAAACACACATTTTCTGGCACATGTTAAATACACACTGTAATATTACTATGAATAAGCATATTAATACTGTTACTTACCTAATGTACATGACAAAGGCAGGCAAAAATGACTAAGCCCTTTTTTCAAGAATGGGACATACTTTGCAAAAAGATATATTAAAATTAAACCAATAAAATAACATTTAGAAAACCTACAAATTCTTGTAGGAAAACATGAATAGATCTTTTTCATTAGACATAGATATTTGATTTTTTTTTAAAGTCTAAAATGTTGATACGACCTGATTTGGTTTTTAGTTGGTTTTTTTTTGGTTATTTTTTCCAAAATATTTTTGTATCACTAACTGTGTATATTTTATGCACTTCTTTTGATTCATACTTGCTCACACAGAAACTTAATATCTGACATCACATTTTTCATGAATTTTTATTTTTCAGCTGCAAAAACATAAAAAACATTTTATTTATTTTTTCTTGTCAGTCACTTTCCATGATTTGTTACATTAAATCTATCAACATCGTTAATTATGCTGAAATCTTTTTTTTAAATTTCTTATCCCAGGATTTGACGGGCATAGATCACATACAGAGGTGTCGTCAAATCCTAGAAGGGCATGAATGGAATATTGAAGCAGCGGTTCAGGATACATTCAATGAACAGGAAGGTGCACCAACAGTTTTCCACAGACCTCCCCCACGCCAGGAAGAGAGAGCACCACTTGTCAATCTGCAGCCTGCAAACCAAAGGTAGTTACACCCAAAATTGTATTTTTCATTTGATTTCAACTTACAGCTGCTGAGGAGATGTTTATCAAAGTGTTGTTTTTTTTTCACTTAACCTAAGAAAAATAAAGTGTAACCATTTTTATAGTGGCGTTCGCTGAAACATTTTTATTCTCTCATATTTGTTTTTAAAAACTGTGGCTTAATACAATTAGTACAAATTTAAAACTCAAAAACATGAGTTAAGGCTTTTCTATTTATTGATTTTTGCTATAAAAAAGGGATGCTCACATAAACCATTTTTTAAAACTTCTGTATATTGACATTTCACTGTTGTATTCCTCGGTGTAGAGTCATATTGTATCCTGGCAGAAGACCACAGGGTATTTTCCAATGGACATACTACCTCCTGACTATGCCCATACGTTTTGTATGGACAACAATATTTGACATACTTAGAGCATTTGGTAAGTGATGAATACAAACATTTTGTGGTTCTTTCTATATTACAAGAATAACCTTTATGTATGTTACAGAATTTGAAATTATATTAACAGTGTTATTATTTTATGCTTTCTGTGCACAGAAATTGTTTTATAAATAGATTGAATGTGATTGTTTATTTTATGAGAAAAAATTATTTTTTTAAATATCATTTTTAAATCATATGATGAGCAGAAGTATTTTTTGCTAGGCTAGTTAAATATAATCATCAGCACAGTAAAGAGAAGAAAGGCTTATTTCATTTAAGTTTTTAACAATTAGCTGGAGGTTTTTGTGTGTGTGTCGTATTTTTTTTTCAAATTCTAAATTTACACAATGTTAGATTCTGCACTATTTTATGACAACATAGTGAAAGTGATGTTTATTTTTATCACATCAGTTGTTTTGTTGTATATTTCAGTTAGTTTTTTCCGACCAGACCCTAGGAGATGTAAGTATTCATTTCTTTCCATTAGTTTATTTCATTTTGTCATGAAATACTTTTGCAATTATATGGCTTAACCCCTTTACCGGTTGTCCCGACTATAGTCGTCTTGATCTATTGACCTTTACACGGTAGACCCGACTATAATCGTCCAAATGATATTATGATCTGCAGTATGCGGCAGACCCGATTATTCTCGTCCAAAATGCTATGACGTAGTTACAGTGCAAATAACAGTGTAAAAGTGTTTCTTATTGAGAGTTCTACACAACAACAAATGTCACAGACCTTCCTGTTGTTCAGATCCCTTGAAATATTTTATTTTGATTGTTTTGAAACTTTCAAATTTTTGTGTACACTATGACTTCTTCGGTCTACCCAACTGTTGTTTTCGAACATTTGACGTCATCAATAATTGCGTAAGCACATATGAGTCTGTACTTCCGACGATAGAAAAGCATGTGGCGTGAATCTTTTAGAAATTATTTCGTTCCGGTTTGTACTAAATTCATTTATTTATTCGATATTATAAATATCTTCTTTTTTATAAGAAAATTTCTTTGATTTTCGCTATGACTACTCGCCAACGTGGCTTTACAGCAGACGATGTTCGTGCCGAATTACTGCGTGATAGTGACGATTCTTCTAATTTGGTTTTTAATTTGAAAATTTTCAACCCAAAAAAATGTGAAATTTTTTTTTAAAAGATGTATTCGCCAACTAAGGGTTGGTTTTAAAATTTTTAATACCTGGTAAAGGGGTTAAGAGAAAATTAAGTTCAGAAAGTTTATTTTTAAGTTTGTATTGTCGATATAATTTTTTTAAATCCCTTATTTCTATTTCAATATCTTCAGTTGTAACAGATCCACTAAGAGACGTTGTCAACTTCATTTCATCATTTGAGTCCAGATATGGACAACTTCACCCAGTTTTTTATCAAGGAACATATAGCCAGGTAATAGTTTGTGCATGAAACTGGGTTACCGTTAATATTTATATTTGCTATATTTAATTGCCGGTAAAAACTTTTAAAATAATTTTTGAAATTCAATTTAAATTTTTGATTTTATGATAGCAGTAAGTAAATAAATTTGCCAAACTATGTTAGCATACAATTGAGGTAACAACAAATTTTAATGGTTTCTGTCATTTTGTGCCCAAGAGCGGCTGGCACAATGAAAAGCTAAGGTGTATGATTTATCAATCAACATGTTGCAGATGTTGCAGCTCAGTGTGATCTCTGGAAATATCCATAATTTTTTTTGTCCTCAATGGAGTTTGATTTTTTATTATCTTGAAGAAATTTTCTACCAAGAAGTGTGATTAACAACAACAAAACTGGACATTTCCCGACATTAATCATTTGTTTAAAGGACATGTATTGAATTTTTGTAGAATAAGTTAATATTTGAAGACCTCAAGGGAAGAAATGGCTATATGACATTTTTGAAATTTTTTAATTATCACATGTATCTGATAGAAGTTCAAAAATAGAATGCCCTGAATGAGGTTTTATGAAAAAATTATGTCTCTGACCCTATGAAAAATTTAAATTTATTTATTTAATTTATTATAAATCAGTATAATTTTGAACTTTAAAACATGAATATCTCAAAACTGCAAAAATGTGACAGCCATTTCTTCTCTTGAGGTCTTCATTTTGTATGTTTGAAAGGAAGGTATTTTGTTTTTGGGGAAAATGGTGGAAATATGTGTATTAAAAATTACCTGTCATTATGCTTATGTACTAGGTTTATAAAAGTTTTTTAAAAGAATTTTAAACAATGGGAGGCAAGGTCCACAAATGTTCACATACATGAAAACGTGTAGAATTTTATGTGATTAAAATAGCACTTTAATTGAATTAACTCATCTTCATTTTTTAGGCTTTAAATGATGCCAAGAAAGAGTTACGGTTCCTGCTGGTATACTTGCATAGCGAAGAGCATCAGAATACTGATCAGTTCTGCAGGTCAACATTTTGAGTTACTTAATTTAAATACTTATATACTGAAGTAATCATACTAAGAGATTCATATATAATATTTTAGTGGTTCACAGCATACTGTGGAAACCTCTTAGTAGTTTCGAGACATTTTAGTTGTATGTCCCTTTGTTCTTGAAAATTTTTAACCCTATATTTCCTTCAATTAATCTTTTGTTTTGTTTCATACATAAGTTGATTTTTTTTTGTAATATTTGTCTACAGGGAGGTTCTATGCAGTGAAAACTTTGTAAATTTTGTCAATGTGCACATGTTGTTTTGGGCTTGCAACACGAGTAGTCCAGAGGGCTACAGAGGTGAGATTGCCGGTAGTTTAGAAATAAATTCATTCTTGCAAATCCAAAACTAGCCGCTAGCTGACCTAAAGAAAGTGAGACAAGTAGTTTTGTGTTTTGTTAATCTGTTTTATTTTACAATATTGTTGAAACAAGGGCATAGTTAATTTTCTTCTTGTTTAAGACATTCTTTGCCTTCAAACTTAGTTGCAGGGGGGAAAGTTCATGTCTTTTCACGAGAGATCATCTCCGGGCAGCAACTAGAGAACCCCTCCCATGTTCACACCCATCATATTTTACATTAAGGGGGTGAGACATATATTGCAGCTAAGGGAACACCATTACCTTTTCACAGCAATATCAATTAGTCAAGTAAAATATGACATGACTTAAAACTCCATGCATTCTCTCAAAATAATCATTTAAGACCATTTATAGTTGTCAAACTCTAAAGAGTTTGAGCTTTGATGCTGTATGATAGTAAAGTGTCTTGCTTGCATTATCTGTGCTGCCTTGTCTTATCCTAGTTACCTTGTTTCATCCACGTCACCTCGTCTCATCCACAGTGTCGCAGGCGCTAAGGGAACATGCCTACCCATTTCTAGCTGTGATTGTGTTGAGAGACAATAAAATGAGTGTGGTAGCCAGGATAGAGGGCAGTGTAACAGGTGAGCAACTGTTGATTCTTTGTTTTGTTACACAAATTTTGACAAGCCATGGAATAAGGTAAGATTTATGAAATGTAACCCCTTTAGTTTTGAATGAACAATTTTAATTGGTTTTAGTGTGACATTAGTTCACTATTTGTATGCTTCAACTATTGTTTCTTTTTTAAATCCCTTATATTAACTTTACCTCCGTCTCTCTCTCTCTCTGTCTTGGTCGGGCGGAAAAACAAAAGTAAAAAATGGCACACTTGTCGTGATGCTATCGAGCTGAAATTTTGCACATATACTCGTGTCACCTAACAATGCATCGTATCAAAATTTCAGATCGATCAAACGTACCATAATAAAATTAATGCATTTTTAGTTTATCTCTATACAACATATGTAATTCAATTTCACAGTTTGTTATTGTTTTTCTTCCACGTGCCAGTTGAGTTAACGCGTTGACGCCACCCGTCGATGTCCACACCCCCTTCCCCCGGTTTTTAAAGCCAGGGGAGATAATTCGGTTTCATTCTGTAAATGTTTGTCGCGTTTGAACATAATCTATACTTTTAGTTATGTCTCATTCATAAGGGATTTATGGTCAAAAACTTTGCTTTTACTGGGTTGTTTATTGAAATATCTACTTAACATGTAACATTGATGCTATATTCTTGGGTTGTTTGAATGTGTTGCATCATGACCTACGATGCTGTTGTTTCCTTTTTTATTTAGGTTCTCTGGAATTAGTGGAGAGGCTTCAGCAGGTCATGGCTGAGAATGAAACATCGTTGTCAACTGCAAGGGCGGAGAGGTATGCCAGACTGATAACAACTAGCAGCCCTTTTAAAACAGACACCATTCTTCATTATGTCTTTGATCTGATACAAATATTTCACTTGTTCATGTGTTGTGGCTTTTAAAAATTGGGCTTAATTTTTCAAAATATGTGTTCTGACCGTGAATTTTTTGTTAAAAATCGTAGTTTTACACTAAATTTGTTTTGCAACATTCTCTGAAGCTTATTTATTTGTTTTGCTGCAGGAGATAATTTTAGAAACATACTTTTTTTAAAGACATTGTGTTTGTCACTAGTCTCTGTTACAATGTCATTATGTCATTTTTGAATATTGAGTTTTTGACATATAGACATGTATTCCTTTGATATTTAAGTTCTTTAGTTGATTTGAACTTTTATCTGTGCAGGGCAGAACGCAGCTTTAACCAATCCCTGAGGCAGCAACAGGACGAGGCATACCTCGAGTCACTGCGTGCAGACCAGGAAAAGGTAAGAAACAGTTACTGAGCGATTTCCTTGCTTTGCTCTCTTTGAACACACAGGCTTATAAAATATTGATGTTTATTTAGGGTTTCTCTTTATGTTTATTTAGATTGAATATTAAATATTGATGTTTATTTATTTATTTCAATTGAGAAATAACCATTAATGTTAAATTTTGGTTATTATACATTAATTAAAATTATTCGGCTTAGAAATGTTTACCATAAGGCTTGTGTTGCAAGCTTATTGCCTTGAATTTTAATTTTTTTCAATATATCTATTATTATTTAGTATTAAAAAAAGGTCTTCAATTACTAGTATTAAAAAGGTTAAGAGATTTTTCAAAACATCATGAAATGTAAAAATATAAAAAAAATCTTTAAATTTGGTTCTCTGTTGATACATTTTACATTATGTGTGTAATGGTAATTGTAGGGTGCATATACTTATGTTTAGCTGAAAAAGAAAAAAACAAACAAATAAAGGCGAACTATTTCATTAATGGTCATCAAAATAAATCGAAACTAAAGACGCTAAGTACTTAGGAGTAAATGTGAATATGAATTACCATGTCAATGAAATAATTACAAAATCCAACAAAACTTTATGCTTTATAAAAAGAAGTTTTTACAAATGTAATAAGAATATAAAACTAAAAATTGCTACCTGACTTTCGTTAGACCTAAACTAGAATATGCATCTTCCGTATTGGACCAATCCACCAAAGAAAACATATTCAAAGAAGAACTGGAAGATTCATTACCGGAGAATATTCAAATTTGACAAGAGTGACACAATTAATTAAATCATTTAAACTAGAAACACTAGAGGATAGAAGAATAAAGAGAAAAGTAGTAATAATACATGAAGGCATTAATTATATCTTGGAATTACAACACAAAGATAATGTAATACAACCCTCAGATAGATATAGGGATAAAAACACGTTTTTCTTGCTCTGTTTGTTAGAACAAAGACACAAATTCGCTGGTTCACAGATTAAACGGCCTCGACTAAAAGTAAAATGTCCAATCAAATATTAAATTCGTATTTTTACTCACCTATTCAGTGTCAGGTTTTGCTAATAATAAACAATAATAATGACATCACAATAGTGAATTTAATAGCCTTTAGCGAAATGGTACCAATCGCGACCGTTTGTTGACAAGAGACAATATAATAACAAGATATAATTTTACCAATTTATTTAAGGGTGAAAAAGTTGACAAAATCTTAAGATGAAAAAAAAATTTAAGTTCTTGTTGAAAATTGTTAAAATTTGTCCGGGGCCGTTTTGATGGGTCACCAAATTCTCTTCCCTGTCTGGAATTCAAGGGTGGAGTGGGTTTCCAATCAGGAAAACAATATTTAAAACGCTATTAAAAATGCAAGACTAGACATAAACTATGGTTAGAACTAGGATACAATAAGTTTCTGTATAGAAGGAGCATCTGATATATCGTATTTACACTCTGATAACCCGCCCACGCATATACCCCGCAGAATTTTTACTTCTTGTAAAAAAATTGTGGTATAACCCGCCCACGCTTATACCCCGCACAATCATATCACGATGAACCACTCTAGGAGATGTACTTACCGTACTATATTTTCACAACTCTATCAATACCATGCATACAAAAATATCTCTTATTACTTAAAAAGTAATTGTTTATTTTAATAAAAATATTATAAATAATTATAAAATTATAATTTTGATAATTTATTTGATTGGCATAACGTAAACAAGTGTGCACTATTTTTTTCCGGTACACCGTACCATCAGACAAGTGCAGTCGTTATACAAAACATTCGATTTACGAAATGAACGAGAATTGCTTCCAAACCGGTTTAAACTGGACACAATTAATTAAATCATTTAAACTAGAAACACTAGAGGATAGAAGAATAAAGAGAAAAGTAGTAATAATACATGAAGGCATTAATTATATCTTGGAATTACAACACAAAGATAATGTAATACAACCCTCAGATAGATATAGGGATAAAAACACGTTTTTCTTGCTCTGTTTGTTAGAACAAAGACACAAATTCGCTGGTTCACAGATTAAACGGCCTCGACTAAAAGTAAAATGTCCAATCAAATATTAAATTCGTATTTTTACTCACCTATTCAGTGTCAGGTTTTGCTAATAATAAACAATAATAATGACATCACAATAGTGTTTTGTAAGTAATAGTGCCATTGACTCATTATTCAGTAAAAAAAAATTCAGATACCCCGCCCACGGAGATACCCCGCAGGGGGGGTGCGGGGTTTGTAAAATCTAGTGTAACCCGCGGGGAATATGCGTAAATACGGTATAGAAGATAAGATAGCCCAATTTCTTTTCAAATTATGTGTCATCAATTTTTTTATTAACATGTCAATTCAATTGATTTTTTATCTTGCAATACTGCATTTAATAACCGCCAAGTTAATCAATGACTTCATAACTGTTAATAGTCCATAATTATGACGGTTTTTTTAGATGTTCCTTCGATGAGTGTGTAAATGAGATTTTTGAGAGTGGAAGAGGTGGGTAAGAGAAAATGAAATTAACTAGGATTACACAAATTTTTAAAAGTAAAAAGTATTTTGTTGGTTGACAAAAAAAGAAAAATCTTTCCCTTTGTGATCCATAAGATTGTTTTAGCGTTACAATATTGTGCTGAGTACTCATTTTTTAACATGTCAAATTTAAAAACTGTTTCATTACTCAATGATCATTTCTATACTATGCTGCAAAATCATTTTTTAAAAAAAAGCTTGAATCATAGAATGTGAAAAATCAAAGTCTTCAATTTCTAAATTATGCATAATATCTTACGATTGAATACATATAATTAAAGAAAGAAATAGTGATCTAGTTTTCAAGAAATTACATCTAGTCTTTATAAAAAAATCCTCCATTAATCTTTTGAAAATAATTTTTAAAATTCAGAGGGAAAATTCATTTCTGTAAAATATAGATGTGCTTTTTGCATTCACTCTTATTTTAACTCTCAATGGCAGGTTGTTAGTGATCGGTTTAATTAAAATTAAGCTTACAAAATTTAAATTTACATAAAAATAAATTTTATATATTTTCAGGAAAAGAAGAAAAGGGAAGAGAGAGAGAAACTTGAGGAGGAGGAAAGACAAAGACGTTTAGCTGAGGAAAGGAGAGAGCAGCAGTTTTTGGTAATGTTGTGTTTTGACTTAATGGCACTGCTTTTTGCACGCTACAGTTTTTTCTATCTTAATGGCACAGCTCTGTGCACCCAACAGTTGTTATCTAACTTAATGGCACTGCTTTATGTCTTTGACAGCACCTAGCTGACCAGGCACACATAAATTTTGTGTTTTGCCACCTTTCACTTTTAGTTTTGCTATAGAACAACAACCATCACCAAACCATCAACTGATCCAAACTCCACTAAGCTTTTTAAACACAACTGTTTATTTACTAGTAAACTTTTATCAGATTATTATGTTTAAAAACAATCTTTATAGGAAGTATTCTAAACAATCCTGTCTTACAACTTATTTAAGGTGTTTGATTTGTTCATAGTCAATAAAATACAATTTTAAATGGTCCCCCAGGAAAGAGAGCAGAAGAAGAGTGAGTTAGAGAGAATTATTCCCCCTGAGCCAGAGGCCAGTGATCCAGATTCTGTCAGAATCATGTTGAAAATCCCCAATGGTAGCAGGATAGAGAGACGCTTCCATAGATACCAATCTCTCAAGGTGACTAGTTACAGTGTCAATGAATTCTTGTGTTGTAAACACCCTAGTGGTGGCTAAATAAATTATTTTTTTTCCTTACATCTCTTAAAACATAACCTATGTTCAATATGATTATAAATCAATACTTTGTAAACTTTTCGGATAATTTTAGAATATGCTTTCATTTTATAAAAATGGTATTTTTTAGGGCTGCGGAAATTAACGATTAATTTCTCGGTTAATCGTTAAAAAATTTTTACGATTAAATTTTTATTTTAACTATTGATCAACTCACCAATTATAAATGTACTGTAAGTC
Source organism: Ampullaceana balthica (assembly GCA_944989445.1). Lineage (NCBI taxonomy): Eukaryota > Metazoa > Mollusca > Gastropoda > Lymnaeidae > Ampullaceana > Ampullaceana balthica. The sequence continues at coordinate 42,550 of CALYLW010000595.1, read as the reverse complement.
AAAAAGTAAAATATTTCAGCCGATAAATATAAACTAATTTCAAGTCGATTACACAAACATTTTGGTTTTAAACTATTGACTGACGTGAATGTTCAAAATGTTGATAAAGATTATTGTGTCCATTGAGAGAAATCGTTTGCCTACTAAGTCTAAGCTTTGTTGGTCCGTGTGCAAAGTTTTTAAAAAAACTCGTGTATAAAGTGGCACAACGTCCAATTTTGTGTGCAATATTTTACAAAATTTACTGCGCGGTGATTCTAAATTCCTGCGTGGCGTCAGTCAAATATCTGCGCAGCCGGTCTGCTTAAAGGGAACAGTGCTATCATGGTTCTAAGACTTCGCTTACATATCACCTGCAAACCAAACATCCACTATAGTATCAGAAACTTCTGCTGAGACAATCTAAAACTATGTGAATGATTTTTCAGCTCGGCTGGTTATATTGTCAATAAGACCCGCTCATCACTTGAACCAAATAATGTCAAGACACTTGTCTTTTTTTGTTGTTGGTTAAAACATGTCATATTAAGAAGACATTCCAGTATTATTTCAATTTTCGACAAGTATGTTTAATAAATGTTACTTAAGACACCATAAATTTCAATTTTTAGCTTTATTCGAAATTAACGATTAATTAATCTGTAATTATTCAAAAGTTAACGATTAAATTTAAATTAATCATTTACAGCTCTAGTAATTTTATCATAGCATGTAAAAATAATTCCTTTTTTTTCTCCAGTGGCTGTACTATTACGTATTTTGTCACAAGGACTGTCCCGATGACTTCCAGATAGTGACCAACTACCCCCGGAGGACACTTCCATGTGAACCCAGTGACCCAAACAATGACCCACCATCATTCGCCGAGGTGGGGCTAGGAAAATCTGAACTTTTGTTTGTGTTTGACAATGAAGCATGATTAGAGCATTCCCGAGTGGGTGTGTCAGAGGGGAGGGGCCAAGGATTCCTTTGATTCGCCACCACGTTTTGTTCTTAGAGAGGAAAGGGTCAAAAGGTTGATTTCATTCTGTGAGATCCCTAGGAATTGTGCTTTGAGAACCTTTTATTTATTGCGCCATGAAGCAATAGCTGATTTTTACAAATGTTCCAATGAGGATTTAGGATCTTGCAAGTTTTAATGCTCCAGGGGAATTGAGTTTTTGAACAGTTATTTAGGGATTGGTATTCTAGATTAAAAAATGATTCCATGCATGCTCATGATACTGCCATAAATTGCTATAACTGTAATGTTAAGCTGATGACCCTAGCAGTGTTTCTGTAAAGGGACATGATCACATGTCTTGTCATTAAATTGTTGTTCTTTTTTTAATTTGTAATAATATGGTGGCATTTTACAGTGAATAACTCAAACGATGACTATAATAATATGCAGAAACAGTTGTTTTGTGTGTGTTTTATTTCGGATAGCAACAGTGAGTAACAGTGTGAGCTTTAGCTTACAATCCCCAATCTTAATGTTCATGTGCCATGTATGGTGGAGAATGATTTTAATGGCTAGTGAAACAAGTGTTACATACAGAGTACATGTGGATCTTTTGAATCAGAACATAGTTCTTGGGGCTCTATAATCTATATGAACATAATCTTTTGTTTTATCTTGTCTGGTCTTGGTATTTTTGTTTGTTATATCTATGAGTATTTCTTTTAAATATCATTTTTCTAATTTATTGCTTTTCAAATGGTTTTATAAAATACAATCAACATGGGTTTCCAAAAAGAAAACATTAATTTGATTCTGAAGTGAGTTAACTCTACTGTGTTACTGATTTGATGCTGATACTCTTGTCTGGTTACACAACGAGTGTAAGCCAAATAATGTATGTCAATGGAGCCTCTTGAGTACAAGTGTTGTCTGGGCAAGTTTGAATGTTACCAAAATACACCCCAAAAAAAATCCAAGGGAGATTAATTTTGTGATGAGGGAAGTAACTGAAGTAGCGCATTCGACAACAAAAATTTTTTTTGTTGTGATTAATTTGATTAATTTATAATTATTTTTTTGGATTACAACCATTTTTGTCAAGTCTTTTTATACATTGTTTAATATCAAACATATGACTATTGTAATGCAGCTTCCAAATTTTCTTAAATAGTTTCTTGGAAAGAAACATTTTCCCCACTAAGAACTTAAGGATGTTAAAAAAAAATTAGTTTGGTACCGTGAAGTATCTACAGCTAATAAATTTTACCATCATTCAAACCATATGTATCCAGGTAATAAAATATGTGCATAATGTCAAAGTACAAGTGGTGTTCATGAATTATTTGGGTTTAGAGGAGGAAGAAAATTTAGAGTTAGAGGTTTGATTTGGGGATAATTTTGCAGCTCTTTATTAATATAGTCATTTACCATTTGTATTTATTTTGATGTGGGTTGTTTTAGAACCTGCAATAATGTCGTCATCATTGTCTTGTGTAAATGAGAGTGTTTGTAGACAGACAAGGAACAGTCTATGATTGTGGATTTGTTGATAGTCGAAGCCGAGGTAGGCAAGGCAAAGTCTAGAAGAATATATTTGAAGTCCCTGTCATCATCTGAAGAATGCAAAGTAAAACATCAACAAAATGCTTGTATTGTAAATAAAGCTACTCAAATAAAATCAAAAAGTTTTTGTTATTTGCGTATAAGGGATTTTATAATTTCATTTATTTTTACACAGATTGAAAAATTAATATAAGAGTTTCAGATTTATTTTTTTGTTATACATTAATAATGTTAAATAGCATATCTACATTTAGTTATCAATAATTAACAAAAGAAATATATTTGAGTATTAATATTAAAGTCAACGAGAAAACGTTATGAATATTATTTTGTTAAAATCTCTGACAAGCTGGGATTTGAATCTAAACACCTTAATTGTATTTTCAATAGGCTCCCTCCTAACCCAAGGGTTATATAGCACTGTGCTGTTTATGTTCAATTTAATATTTTTTATAAGGAATTCAATTGCTTAATGTAAATTAAATGTTCTTAAAAGTTAGAAAATAATATAAAAAATTACATATAAACAAATTAAACCCTGCCTTCATAAACTTTACTTTGATCCTTTTTAATATTTTTATAGAAATTAAACAGAAAGATTAAAATACCTAAAGTACCAGTAATATTAACTTGGTCATTTTTTGTTGTTTTTGTTTATTGAACAATGAAACACTCATCTGGACCACATTAGCTATCAGTTAAGGGGCAGGCAAAATTGATTCTGTCCATGTCAGTCAATTCCTAAACATATCCTGTCCCTCTAGCTATATATATAATTCACCAAAGCGAGTATGTGCAAACAAGCATGACGAATGACCCTCGCTGGGGTCGACCAATCAGTTAATGGTTGACAAGCAAAGGTGGTGGAGAAAAAAGGTGGGCGGGGTCATCGAGATTATTGATGGTTTTTAAGTTCACTTTCGTTGTTCCTTCACAGAATAACATGCATTTCATAGTGTAGTGGTCAATGATCCCTCTAAGGTTCATTTATTCGTGTGCAAAGTGAAAAAAGTAGTGAGCAAAGTTGCACAGAATCCATTTTTGTGTGCAATACTACACAATTTGCTGCGTGGTTGTTCTAAACAACGGCGCGGCGTCGGCCAGAGAACTGCGCGGCCGCGCAACCGGGCAGCTTAAAGGGAACATTGGTAGTGGTTATTACATCCGCCTAACACGCAGAAGGTCCTGGGTTCAAGCCCCACCTGAGACGTGATTTTTTAATTTTTAAAAATGTTAATGTTTGTGACCTTTTTTTTCCCCATTTCTTTTCGAACATGACTTTACAACATGGCTGTAAACTTTGTTTCTCAACATTGGGATAAATTGGCGACATGCTCTCCTTTGTTCTCAGTGACGGAAAAGTAGTCATACACTATATGTTCAGCTCATGAATACTTCAGGAGTATATGGTGGCGAGGCAGAAATTATCGTTATGTCCGAAATACTTCCCGCCAGTATCATCATTTACTTCCAAAAACGTCCTCATACCTCTCGAGTTTACAATCCTGGTCAACATTTGTATATATACCTGCACTTCAGCGGTCCTTCCGATCATGGCCATTACGAAGTTCACTTGCCTCTCACACGTGATGACTTTCTGGTGCCATCTATTGACAACGTCGGTATGTCCACACAAATTTAACAGCCACCTTATCACATTGATGTGATGTCACCTTGCAACTATCCTGATAAACATGTACACAACCCCATTTCAAAACACACTCAATGAACGAACAGATTCCGCAGAAGAATTTCAATCCACCATTTATATATATATATATATATATATAAATATAATATATATATATATATATATATATATATATATATATATATATATATATATATATATATATATATATATATATATATATGAGTGCAAATAAGCTTGACGAATGACTCTCGGCAGGGTCGGCCAATCACAGTTTAAGGTTGGAAAGCTAGGGTGGTGCAGGGATGGGGGCAAGTAGCTAACCGCAGTGGGTATGTTTGGAGACCAACAATGCGTCGGCAGTTCTCGCGAGGTTGTTCCGATTTCTTCGTGATGTTTGTGTCCGTTCTCCCCCCTTTCTTATCACTATCTATGAGCAAGTCTGCGGTGTATGTTACGCCGCAGGTCGCATCTAGTATATTTGATTGATACTGCTTCAATTTTAGGTTAAAGCAGTATTTTTATTTCAAAAATCAAGTTAAAGATATAAAATTTGAAAAAAACCTGAAAAGCTAGATAAAAAATCATAACCAATTTTATGAAAGTGTATCGAATGAATCATTTATAATTTCAAATTATTATTTTTTGTATTTAGTAATCAACGTTTCTTCTACTCATACATTTATTTTAAAATTTTTTTTAATGAAAGCCTTAGTTATTTGTTATACATTATTTTAATTTTTGTTACAAGGAAACTAACAAATGTTATGGTTAAATTATGTTTTTGCTCATATTTTATAAATATTAAAAGAAAACACAACCAATTAGTTGTAATACTTTTTAATGCAAAACAAAACAGAACCGGGTACAATAAATCACAAGAGACGAAGTCTTTGGATTTCAAGAGGATGATTCATCAATTCAACAATATCAAAAACTAATTCATTTCTCTTCAAAAATAACAAAAATTATTTCTGCATTGAACAATAGGAAAGATTATCATAATATTCAACAAACAATGATGAATTCAACATTAGTCTTTATATATTTTATAGTTGACTATGAGAAAATAATATTTACATAGTATGGCAGTCAAATGGAAAAATACATCCTTGACTACTTAAAGATGACAAAGATTTACCTTGAAAATCCATAAGGATTTTTATTTCATGGCATATATCAGCAGGCAGCTAAACGGAATTTAACAATTGTAAAAGAAATAGCAGTAATGCTTAATGCTATGTAATGATTGTCTTATCTTGACACATGCTGTTAATTACATTTAGATCTTTGCACTCATAAATCTTTAACTGCATCCAAGCAAAGCTTCCCAATACGGGATTGGTTTCAATTGACAGGCAACATATCTTTCATTAATAGTACAAATAGCTGATATGATGCACTTCACTTTGATCGGACAAAATTGAAATGTTTGTAAAGTTTGTTGAAGTTAGGACAAGCCAAAGTTTCTTTTTAATCATGCAAACAATTGTAAAAAATGTAATAATATAATATAACATTTTCATTATTTGTAATAATTACCAGACACTTCTAGCAAAAGTCGCATCTTTTATTATTGTCTTTTGAAACTAACAAATTGTGATTAAATGCCACCTCTGATTCTTTGCAGAACAAAACACTGGGATTTGCCATATTATGTACACATAACACACATAATATGTGGACAAAGTGATTAACTGTATTTCTACATAAATATATTTCTAATATCATTTTTGGAAACATGTCAAGCTCAGCTTGATCGATGGAGTATTGACAAGAGGTCGATATGAAATACATCATTACGGTGTTTACATTTTATTTACATAAATGACAAAATGAACATTATTTACATTAAAAAAAGTATTAAGTAATATCAGAATAAACCACAATGCCTCACCATTACACCGACATAAAACTTTAAATTCGAATTCTTCAAATTATCATTTCCGAATTCTGTTATATTTACTCTAGTAGACAAATCAGACATGGTTTTCCCAGGAAACAGTTCATATAAATATTAATAAAATAAAGAGTACAAGAAATGCAAAGTGTATGTTAACAGTTCTTTTAAAGGAATGCAAGGTTATTATCATTTCAAAAATGAACAATAAACAAATCGATAGCAAATGCAATGTATAAATTTAAAAAAGTTAGTAAAGAAAATATATAAATTTATATCTTATTGTATATCATATAAATACATAAACTGATAAATGCATTGGAGTACATAGTACAAAAGGAAAAGTCTTATTGGTATAACATGCATCAAAAATGTCTTTTACATCAGATAAGTTGATTGACAGAATAATGCTGGATATGATTGCACTTGTGATTTGATCATGAAACATGTCCTTGGAACATATTCCATTGCTAAAGCTTGCTGTTACAGATTGACACAGACTATAATCCCAGGGGTCGTCTAGTCATTGAGGAAATGTCTCCTCCAGACTTCAATCCTAGGGATGATCTAGTCATTGAGGGGGTGTTTCCTTTTCAGGTGCTGCCGTGGTGTTCTGAGACTTTTGTCCCAGGAGTCTGTCATTCCAGTCTGGCCAGAACGCAGCTTTCATATTCTCACAGAAATTCACAAGATTTGGAAACTTTTCTGTGGATTGAAAATTCAATATTAAGATTTTATTGTTACATGAGACAAATGGAATTTTTCTTATAAATGACTTGATTATATTGAAATTTTTTTAAAGAAAATACCTTCAATATTGAATGTACTATTGTGGATTATAATAATTTATGTCAGATTTCAGTGGCCTTTTAATCTTATGGCTGAAGAAATCAATAAAATCAAACAACTCAAGGTCAATGAAAAATGAGATTGCAATGCTTTTCCCGTATATTTCTGCCATTTACTGCAGTTTGTTTTATTTGTGTCAACTCACCTGCGATACGCTCTTCAATGTGACATCCTGGCATCTGCCACACCATCTGGCACAGTTGGCCAAACACAGCGCAGTCAAACTCGGTCACATCCTCAGAACTATTGCCAAAGAGAAACTTTTTATTCCCTGAAGTAAAAATAAAGAGACATGTAGGAAACAAGTTAAATGCTTCATTTCCATTAGCAATAATAATAGTTGATCACTAGACTTTCATTTACAAGAGAAATAATTTTAATAGCCTACTATAGAGGCATAGCTTTTACCATTTTAGCTTCTATCTTACATACTCGGCTTAGTTTTATTGGAAATCAACAGGAGTAATAAAGAAGTGAAATGAAATTACTCAGGTATAATATTATTATGCTTTTAAAAGTGTGATTCCCTATTTTTATCTTTGTGATTTTATTTTTTAATTCATCTTTTGGTGGGAGTGGGCACTGCATATAGCTAGAAAAATTTAATGAAATTACCTAAAATTGTTGACACCGCCATTAAATCATCATCCATTAATTTAGTGACTTCCTGTTCTGAATGTCGGCCAATGCCCTGGGACACCAACCTGCCTTTTGCTGCACTTCTCATGACCCAAATAGTGGCAGAGTTGAGGCCAAGTTTATGATAAATTGTGCCATACTTCTCAAACACAAGTCTGAACTGTAGCATTATCCTGATAAAATAGAATGGAAATAATCTTAAATTTATACTGTTGATATATTTTATATATTGTATATTCATACATTTTTAACTTTTCTTACATTGTAGAATACAATGGTTTCTATTTAATTTTAATTGGTCTATTAGAAAAAAAAGAGTGGCATTGAAGTATTTCAATAAATCATAATAACCAAACAAAACACTTATATTATTAGTCTTATTCCTTGCTATAACTAAAAGACAAAAGCAGTTGTTACTGTAAGTGCTTAGACTTTGACAGCCCGTTATTCCTGATTACTGAAATTACTGCCATTGCTTTAACTTCTATAACTTACACTAAGACTCTGTAAGGGACTTATTTGGAATCAATCATTAGGCATACTTTTTACTTATATGTATACTATACACCTACACTTGGTTAGGCACTTAGCCACTTTTGATAAATGTGATTTGTAACAATACAATTTAGGCCTATACTTAAGTCTTATAACAGACTTAACTGTCAACTTACACTGATTTAGGCCTACTTATTTTATTTTTTAGTATTTTAGTGGTCTTGTTGGAAAAGACTGACTCACCAGTACAATGACTCCTCTACGGTCCTTCTCAGCATGTGACCAATGGCCATGTCTTGGGGCGTCAATTTTTGGTTTAGGTTCACTTTTTTCTCCAGGTTGAGAAACTCTATACAAAACTGCGAGTCGCACACAACGGTCTGATTATACTGTATCCATGGCAACTTGCCTTTGGGGCCTGGTTTCCGACTGTACTTGTTCTGCAAGTTAAAAAATGGATTTAAAATTTAAAATAATATATCTTTAAAAAAATTAATATGATTAATTTTAAGAATCGTGACTCAAAAGAATATTTAGTCAATAAGTTTTATAAAATAATTGTGCAGCCGTGTGGTGGCTATATTGTTAGTTGAAATAAGACTAACTGTTCCGCTAATAAAACAAATAACACAATTCAGGTAAGTAGAGGACTATAGCTGTATATAATGTTTATTGAATTCTCGCTAAGCTGACATGACACAGTGTACAAGTATATTTAAGCTACTCAGCCCTAACCGCTACGCTCTACACGACTCTCACTTAGGCCGTCGGGTGACTCTTCTCTCACAGGTTTTCCTGTCCTTATATTGTCCACGTTGCTTACCCTGTACTTAACCCTAACATTTCTGGCTGGCCCAAGACATGTCTTCCCGTTGTGGTTTTTACTGTACTTTGGATACTTCCCCCTTTTTCCTATATCCTGTGTCCATGTTTGTTTTTGTTTTTCCTTTCTTTTTATTTAACATAAATATTTTAAAATACAATATGTTTTAAGAATATTATTATTACTTATGTAAGTATTGTAAGAATGTATTTTATGTTGTACTGATGAAGGCATTAGCCGAAACGTTTACTGTCGTATCAGTCTAAAAATAAAGCTCAAATTTATTGTTTTTATTGCACAATTTGTTTGTGTATTTTTATATTTTTTTTCTTCCGACGAAGTGATAAATGACCACGCCAGTTTCTGATTGGTCAAAAGTTACTAGTTTATGCTAATGTACAAACTTTCCCACTAAGTTATTTAGGTCGCTGAAATACAATATTTGTTTCTACCCCGACTGAGACCCTGGGTCACTCAAAGGACAACTGTCCCCACCCCTTGTGCATTTCCGCCATCCTACCCCTGTTCCTGGTGAGGGGCAATGCGTTGTGGGCTGAAAAAGTGGCGGACACGGCCACAATTGTTTAAATACCTATAAAGGAATGAACTCTCTCCAAACATTTTCAAACAAAGATGACCACACCAAATAACTCCTCCAAAACCAATGAGAACATTCCCTGCCATTCAACGTCCACCTCATCCCCACCCCCATTCTCACAGTGCCACGCCCCCTCCTTGTCCCTTACCACAAATGGTATTTTCGCCACTCTCAGGTACGTCTCTAGCTTCATGACGTACGGCGATATACTCGGCACTGAGGGCGCTGCGCCATACTGGTGGAGAATCACTGTGTCCTTGGGTGGGTTGGCCAGTAGAAATCTGGAGAAGTAAATTTGAGATCGATTAAACATCTATTAAATTACAAACGTGTGTTTGTTTGACTTGCTTGCTTCTCAAACATGAGGTGTACTGATATACTGGCTAATTTCAATGGGAAGTATGTTATTGAGTCCGCCTTCCATATTCATACAGTCTGTATATCCCTATAGTCCCTAAATTCTTGTAATCTTCATATCCCTATAGGCCATACATCCCTATAGGCCATGCATCCCTATAGGCCATGCATCCCTATAGGCCATGCATCCCTATAGGCCATGCATCCCTATAGGCCATGCATCCCTATAGGCCATGCATCCCTATAGGCCATGCATCCCTATAGGCCATGCATCCCTATAGGCCATGCATCCCTATAGGCCATGCATCCCTATAGGCCATGCATCCCTATAGGCCATGCATCCCTATAGGCCATGCATCCCTATAGGCCATGCATCCCTATAGGCCATGCATCCCTATAGGCCATGCATCCCTATAGGCCATGCATCCCTATAGGCCATGCATCCCTATAGGCCATGCATCCCTATAGGCCATACATCCCTATAGGCCATACATCCCTATAGGCCATGCATCCCTATAGGCCATGCATCCCTATAGGCCATGCATCCCTATAGGCCATGCATCCCTATAGGCCATGCATCCCTATAGGCCATGCATCCCTATAGGCCATGCATCCCTATAGGCCATGCATCCCTATAGGCCATGCATCCCTATAGGCCATGCATCCCTATAGGCCATGCATCCCTATAGGCCATGCATCCCTATAGGCCATGCATCCCTATAGGCCATGCATCCCTATGGGCCATGCATCCCTATAGGCCATGCATCCCTATAGGCCATGCATCCCTATAGGCCATTCATCCCTATAGGCCATGCATCCCTATAGGCCATGCATCCCTATAGGCCATACATCCCTATAGGCCATACATCCCTATAGGCCATACATCCCTATAATCCATATATCCCTAAAGGCCATACATCCCTATAATCCATATATCCCTAAAGCCCATATATCCCTAAAGCCCATATATCCATAAAGCCCATATATCCATATAGTCCACATATCCCTATAGCCCCTATATCCATATAGTCTATAAATCCTTAGTCCATTTGTACCTTTAGTCCGAATATCCACGTAATCCCCATATCCATGTTATCTCCATATCCTTATAGTGCCATATATCCATATAGTACATTCACGTCTTTAATCCCTAGATCCCTATAGTGCCTATTTCCTTGCAGTTCCCATATCCCTATAATTCCTCTATCCCTCTAGTCCCTAAAACTAGATAGTTCCTATACCCGGATTTTAGTCCCTATAACCTTGAAGTCCGTACATTATATTCCATATATTATATCCCTATATTGTACGTATGTCCCACAGTCCATATATTCTATTTTCGCTACACAAATAATTACGCCCAAGACAGACACTCCACAATGCAGAAAGAACACTTAACATTTTTTCATTCAGCGCTTTACGATCAACAGTCGTTTCTAGGGCCAGCACTTTAACCACCCAAAATGTACATAAGCGGTACAGTACACAATTACAAGAAGTGGGGGTCACATAAGGCGGATCTTGTCATACTCTCCAACAAACTTTATTTGGAGGCAGAAAGTGTGTATTTATTTCTTTATTTTTTTTTAAAGAGTTTTTTCTTTCTTTAACTTCGTAGGAAATGGTATTAAAGATGGGAATTGAAAAAGTGCCGCATTTGGTAGATTTCAAAAATTTTAAAGAAAAATATAGTAAAATCTTTTTTACGATTGTATGCATGCATAGTGCCATCTAGTATAATACGGGTTAGGCCCTTCTTTATACGCTTAACTAAACAGCGGAAACGTAACCGGCAGTAATGCATGGCCTGTGCCCCACTTTGAAATTCCTAGAATGAGAAAACGACAATAGAGAATTCCATTGGCGTCGAGAAGATCATGTTACCGTCTTGGGGTTTGGTTTAGAGATATCATCATGGCCATATACCCCATTCTAAGATCGTAAGGGGTTAGGATTTGGGATATTATCATGGACGTAAACCCCATGCCAAGTTCTTAAGGGTTAGGATTGGGGATATCGTCATGGTCATAAAACCTCTTCTAAGTCATTTATGGTTAGAATTTTGGATACAGTCATGGTCGTAAACCCCATGCCAAGTTTGTTTGGGTTAGGATTAGGAATAACATCGTGGCCATAAAATCCATGCGATGTTCTTAATAATAATAATCTTTGGGATAATATCTCTGGCCATAAACATCACCCCGTTATCACATGTTTACACAAAATGTACTTCACTAAACAAAACATTCCCCCCCCCTTTCCACCCAAAATCCCTTCACCGTGCATCCCTATAGTGCCATTAAGGTCACCTTAACCCCGGTAGGAATGCAATTATGTCATGCAATCGTAAAGCCACGAAGAGATCCTAACGTCTATATTAATCTTTTGACGACCAGTTTTCCTGTCCAGATTGTAGAGCGCATAGAAAACCATATTTTAATAACAATTTTAATTTTGACAGGAAATAGCAGATGTTCAAGTGTGTAAGTGCCAACTTTTAAGCATGACACAGAGGCGTTGAGAGGATGTGGCATGCCTGACATGACTTGTGCCCGGGGCACCACTTGAGGGTTGGGGCACCACTTGATGGTTGGGGCACCACTTGAGGGTTGGGGCACCACTTGAGGGTTGGGGCACCACTTGAGGGTTGGGGCACCACTTGAGGGTTGGGGCACCACTTGAGGGTTGGGGCACCACTTGAGGGTTGGGGCACCACTTGAGGGTTGGGGCACCACTTGAGGGTTGGGGCACCACTTTAAGGGATTCAGGCACAAATGTAGGATGTTGCGGCACATGTCGGTGCAAATGACAACCTCTATATTTTTTTTCCGATGTCTCATTAGTTGCCTTAACTTTATAAATAAACATTAGTTGCCTAAAATTTGTATATAAATATAAAATTGAAATTTTGAAGTGATAATTTATCAAAAGTACTAGATATCTGACAATGATCCACTTATCAAACTGATTCTTTTTTTAGTACAATAAAAATGTATTCATGATTTATTTATATGAATGGTCTTCCCGAGTCAAGAACGGTTCTGGAATTTAAAATAAACCTAGAACCTAAGCCGAATTAGAAACTTTAGGTAAACCGGGAACCTTTGGTATTATATAAACTCAAGGTGAACTGGGAAGTTACGGTAGAGTATAAATTTAAGGTAAATCGGGAACCTAGTTGAAACGGGAACTTTATGTAAATCATCAAATTCAGTTAAACCAGGAACTTTAGGTAGCCTAAAATAAACCGGGGAATTAAGGTAAACCGGGAACTTTAGGTAAAGCATAAACTTGAGGTAAACCGGGAACTTAAAGGTAAAGATACTTTAGGTAAAAAATTATAAGCTTGAGGTAAACCAGGAGGGAGCTTGAGGTACAAAGTATCAACTTTAGGAAAACCGTTATCCCTAGGGATATCAAAGAAACCTAAACGCCAGAGCCATGCAGATGAAATTTTCACTTTCTGAGACACGAATGAGTGTACAAAAGCTCATAGGGCATGGCTGAGAATGCTCTCCTGCAAGTTGTGTGGTGGAATTGCATGGGTGGGGAGAGGGTTCATGCCTATGGTTAGAGAGTATTCACATCAGGGCTAGAGATTATTCACATCAGGGCTAGAGATTATTCACATCAGGGTTAGAGATTATTCACATCAGGGTTAGGGCGATCAGCGAAATAAACATTTTCTTGAACTCAAAGTAAACAATGCATCATGGGGTTGGCACTCGGTTAGACACCAACCACAGCCCAACACACACACACCCCACCTCTTAAGATGCACTGGGCTTGGTCAGAGCTTTTACACAAGGGCCGCGATGCTTTTGTTATTGTTTCATGCCCGCTCTGTCCTGCTCAGGTTGTTTATATTGCATTACGCTGGGAGCGGCCACGAATTGTTTGGGGATCTTTTTACCTATACCATGGAGGTCATTCCGTGCACGGAGTAGCGGACAATAATGTACACGATTTAATGGACGTTATGTACACGATGTAACGGACATGACGTGCACGGAGTAGCGGACATGACGTTCACGATGCAGTACTTGAGGATAGACATTACATAATGCGGATATTATAACGAACAGTGGTCGTTGCGTGCAGGTGTTCAAATAACAAGTTCTAGGTTGAAGGAAAATTGTTGCACTCAAGATAACTTTCGATTCCACTGCGATGTGATTATACTCTAAAGCTGTTGATTCATAAAAAAAATAGCTCATAATATTTCATACCTTATAATTTATAATACTTATGATTTGACAGCGTGAAAATTTATATCCAGTTAAAATTTGTAATTTTATCTGGGTGTGGGGGCAGATTCGGGCAGAAATATTATTGCCCCCCCCCCTCCACCGTCACACTTCTAGGCACTATCCCAGTTATCACCTATGAGTCTAATCACTCTAATCTGTTAAATATTTTTTAAATGGCTCATTTTGCCACCACCGCCCCGAGTCTATTCAGTGACAGATCTATTAAATCAACAGCTTACCGTGCGTCCCCTTTAGACTTTGATTTCCGCCATATTGTTGCAGCGATCACCATGACGACAGAAAGCATTGACGCCACCTGTATGACGGTTAACTCCAACATATTGTAGTTCAGCTCGCTAGTTCGTCACTAGGTAATCCACGTGGTTTACTCTTGTTCTGTTCTACGTCACTCAGATTTTTATAGTTAATCAGCTTAATTTAATGGCTTTGCGCTGTCTGGAATAAATTTTAGACTGCAGAGGAAATAAAAACAAAATTTCATGAGACAAAACATTCATTGTAATAAATAGTTAAAGCTACATTTTTTTTTAAAAAGGCAAGAAAAAAAGGAGTCTATACAGAACTAATACAGCTGACAAATTTAGGATTGCAGCCTCTCTCTTTCCTCCATCTTTTTAAATATCTGGTTTGACAAAACCCTGGGTTTAACAATCATCTTTAGAGCTCAGTTCAATAGCCAAAAGACGTAAGCGAATCGTTGGCTCTAATCACATATTTTAAAAATATATGAAACTAGTACTAGTATTAGTATGTGCTTTTCACTTAACAAAACATCGGATATTATTCATAGGGAAAATTGATGAATAAATGATTTGGTGTTGGTTTCAGTTGGTTTTAACTAAGTTCACAATGTTACATAATAGTAGAATATTTTCCACCTGTGAAAGACTGTAACCTTTGATACTTCAAAAGTTCTTGTGCCCACCTATTTCTTGTTTTAGATTCTGTTGGGTTTTTTTTTCTTTTTTTTTATCGCTACTGAATTATTTTTCAATTGTATAGTAGATATTACATCTTGTGAATTTAATTTAAATACTTCGAGTTTATTTAATTTTTCTCATTAAAGCATTTACTAAAGCGTTCACACACGTACTCGTCCACTATTTAATTAAGCTGTACATTTAATCCGTTCTCAATTATTCAATTCGTTTATGTATCTTGTATTTTATTTGACAGCTTTATCGCGATCCGACTCTGTATGCCATCTTAACAGCGACGCACGCCTACGACACGCAGTGTTCCTTCGGTAAACACACGAAAGTAAAACATCGATGCTGGAGCGAATACCTCCTCACACCACTTAATTTTGATTTACCTTGTTTAGTTATAAGAGTGAAAAAAACAACGAGATCACGATGTTATTCCACAAGCGGATCAGGTTTAAAATATAAATACTCCTAGTGTATGTATGTTTTTTTATTTATTGTCATTCCACATTGGTCTCAGACCTTAAGTCAAGTCACAAATCTTGACAATGTTACTAACCAAGGGCTAAACTTCACCTGAACCTTACCTACACACAGTGAACGCACGATTCAAGAAAATTAGGATCTTCTCACCTGCTACCCACTTACTGTCGTATTCACGCCACGTGTTAGCATTAACACAATTCACAAATCGTATTTTACTCCTTTATTACACTTTATTATTCAAAACAAACAAACAGACAAGATTTACTGACCGGTGAACGTTTCTTCGTTGGTATTCAACACTTCCAATATGTTTGAATGAACACAACATTGACAAACTCGTCTCGGTCTGAGATGGTTTATATAGGACCACGAGCTCTTTCGCGTAAACTAAGGCCTACAACAAACCCCGCATAGCAGAGCCCCTCTTGACATGCCTGTGGTTTTATAAATGCTTTATTCCTACACCGCTCCCCCCTCTAAAGGCTTTGCTACCTAAATCCTAACTTCCCTTGCGTCAATTATACATGAAATATCTGACAAAATTTTACTGCTATATGTGAGAGTTAATACACTTTTCTAATTTAGGTTAGTTGACTGCTCTTTACACAAAATGTCTTGAAATTTTACTTAACATCTTCGTTAACACAATATACATCTCGACCACAATGTGTACCGTTAATTCATTTTATGTTTTGTTTATTTTAGATATCAGCTGATAAACTGTCAAACTATACTTATTATTTCTTTAATAGCTTTCATAATTAAAGAATCAAATAGATGAGGTGGTTTTTAAATATATCCTCCTCCTATATAATGAAAGGCAAGTTTCTGTCCGGTCATCGATAACGATTGGTCCCTCAAACACATGACTCCTACAGCCAATCATATTGAGTACGTTTACGCGGACGTTCAAAACGAGTTATTTTGGTGCAGTATTTCTTCCAAGACCTTACAATAATTTAAATATACATTCTTTCATAATAACCACATAAATAACAGTCAATACACATAAGCAACGTTAATCATTAAAAAGAAATGGTGTTTCTTTAATTTTGAAAATACATTTTGAAAAGATGTTTCTTAAGTGCAGTCTTGAAGGACTTGGTAGATGAAATACCCCAGATGTGTAATGGAGGAGAATTCCATTGTTTAGTTGCACAAAAAGAGAATGATCTTTCGCCAAATGTTTTAGTTCGTGTCTTAGGAATACAGAGAATGCGCGTGTCTGCAGAAGAGCGTAGCTGACGACTTGGTGAGTCGACCGACAGAAGCTCAGTAAGATAGGAAGGGCATGAGTCAGAAAAGAAGTTGTGACAGAGAACGGCCAATTTGTAATCAATTCGGGATTGTATAGGTAGCCAATGAAGTGAGTGAAGTAGCGTAGTAACATGGTCATGTTTGTTTGCCCTGAGAACTAATCTGGCATCTGAATTTTGAACTTTCTGTAGTTTTTTCAATGCATTGTTTTGGCGCACCTGACAGAAGAGAATTGCAGTAAATATATATATATATATATGTTTATATATATATATATAATATATATATATATATATATATATATATATATATATATATATATATATATATATATATATATATATATATATATATATCAATCACACTTACACCAAATTTTATTCAATTTGATTGACATTGAAAAGCCCTCCTCCCCCATCTTTGATCACGCGTAGATTAGGATTACGACATTGAGATAATGCATCTACAACAGTCCAGGAATGGGTAATAAAATCTACCACTTCCTAAAAAAAAAGAGAGAGATGAGGTTACAGAAGCGCATCTCGGATATTTTGTACCCGGAGACTATGTATAATTGCCCATCTCCTCGCTGTTTCAATAATATCCTACCCTTTTGCACTGATAATGTGACCTGTACCATGGCGCCCGGGGACATGTGTACCCCCTGCCCCCACCTTAATAATAGTGATTTTCTTTCAGTCAACTCTTCTTCGCTGACTGCATTCAAATTTTAAAAAAAATTAAATTATGAATGCATTAAAGTTTTCGGGAATTAGGAATACAAAGTCAGCTACCATTCCGCCCCGGCGCGTCAAAACTTTAAGCCACTCCACATAAATAAATCTTTGGCCAAGCCAAAGCCAAATTGTGCATTCAATCTCTTAAGTATTTAACATCCCTCTGCCTTAAAGGCTAAACCAGAGAAAGCCACGCGATATTTTGAGGGGGAAAAAAGACAAAAAAGACACACACAACCTCCCAGGCAGGGTTCGTGGTACCAATCGATAAGATTCGGAAGAAAATAAAAAGAAGAGTAGTTAAATAAAACGATAATAAATAAATTGGGAGAGAAGTCGAATTCTTCCTGGATACATCTGTTAGTTTCTCAAATTAATGTTGGCAAATTTGGTTGAATCCAAAATGTCTAAGCAAAAAGAAGCCAGAAATCTTTTGCCATAGATTTTACGGGGGAAAAAGTTGTTTTTTTTTAAAATATATATTAATTTTTTTTCTACTTGTGCACTGAAAAAAAACGCACGGTACAATCAACATTGACAGAAATGGTGCACTTTGATCTGTTGAGTACATAGGAGAAAAGAAGAAGGGTGTCATTTTCTCGTGAAGAACTAAAATTGAAAGTTGCACCGGTTATCCATTACGGGAAGCGTGGGATTTGGCGTTTCCGGTGTAGACATTCCTCTCTCCTACCGACCCTACAGAACCTAAGCAGACTTACAGAGAAAAATGAGGACGTTGTTAAACCCAATCCTACGCTGTAACAGTTGGAGCGTGAAGATTGTGGTATGTAGTATATGTGCCGTCGGCATCTTCGACTAGAAATCTGTGGGTGGTGACTTTTTTTTTAAATTAAAATTGCTTTGATCCGATTTTAACTTTCCCTGATATCTTATGAAAGCGATGGATACAATCAAATTTTTATATTTTAAAAAGGTTATTATTCTTATGATGTAATTGGGAGCAAGTAGGGGAGCGGACCAGGTAGTTTGGTGCTTTGCCTCGGGGTGGAATTTTTATCTAGAAAGAGGGGGGGGGGCGGTATAGTTCATTTTTGCAGCCGAGTTCAAAATGTCTTGACGACCCCCCCCCTCTTTTCTTTTTGGTAGTTCTTTCCATGACGTACACTCACTACAACAACGTGCTTAAAATGAGACCATGCATACAGCTGTAATGTAATCATGATGGAACGATTGGAATATATATTATAATGTTGGGTATTGAGATATTATTACAGTTTATGTACTGATAAAACGAAATGAAAATATAATGCTGTAGATTTAGGACGTATAATGGAATGATGACACAAGGAGATGATGTAGAAACTTTGTGACATCGTGGAATGTATCGTTACCATATGTTGGTGTTAAAATATCATGATACGGTAAACGTAATAAAACAGAGGTTCCAAAACTTTTAGGCTTTATAAGAGTCAGCTTACTGAATTTCTTAGGGTCCGTGGAGATCAAGTTGGGACCCACTGATATTATGCAATGAAAATAAAACCCATAATATTGGCTCATGGCCTAATAATATTTTAATATCGAAGGGCAAAAAAACAAAGTTATGCTGTTTTTCATTTATTACGATACAATATAAAGATGAACAGACGTGACACTATGAAAAGATTAAAACAGCTTTTCCAATGATCCCTGCCTGGGCGTTATTCAATAAGCTGGCATAACTCGTTATTGAATAAGCTCGCACAACTCATTAAAATGGAATAACCTCTCCTCAAAGGAGGTCTACATAAAATTAATAATTTAAAAAAAAATTAAACATACCGCATTTTTTTTTAGTTTCAAAAGTAATATTCTTTTGCAGCAACTGCATGTATAATAAACTTTTTGCACGTGTTTAAATTGCATTTGAATTTCAATGGAGCATTCTGAGCATTGAAATATAGCACACAGTATAAAAATGTTCTGGTTTTTATTTATTATTATATTTTAATTGGATTTTTTTTAATCGGGACAAAATTGCATGGGATTTCTTATAAAAATGTTTTGGTGGGTGGGCGTGGATATTTTCTTACGTCTGGAGGGGTTTCTTCGTTTAGAAGGTTTATAAATAAGATTTATTATTATGATTTTATTTATTAAAGTTCTGAATAAAACCTTATAAATAATTATGAGCTGTTATAAAATATATTTAAAAAAAAATAACTTTCCGCTTTCTTGTATAATGTAATGACAATATCTGTACCAGGTGTTCCTGAGATGACACTATCTATTAGCAAGATGCCCTGCGTAAAGACAACGGTTTCTTAAGTACCCAAACCCCTCTAGCCAGCAGCAGAATCAGAGTAAAGAGAACTTTAAAATTTAAAGTTAAGCTGAAGTGTTTTAAGACGTTTTAAAGGTGAAAGTTATCCTTCTCTTCTAGCCTCCCCCCCCCAACCCTTGTTTACACCCATTCCTCCTCAACGATAAAATCCTCCATAGTACCCCCTACTACTTTACGTTTCTGAACACTTGTCCTTATTCCGCCCGGACCCTAACCCCCGAGACCCCTATTTGCTATTGTTATTGTGTCCCATAACCTCTTGGTCGTAGGGGGTTCTTATGTTTCCATTAGAACTTTCTCGGGGCTTGGTAGACCTTGGCGGGGCCCATCTCCTCTCCAGGTCAGCGAGGACTTTTTTTTTAGCGATAGTCATTCATCAATCATTTTTATTGTAGCTTTAACGTGGGCTAGATCCCACGCCCCTCAGCTTGTGAGGCGATCGCACTATTGACTTCGCTATCCAGCCTGTTTGCTATTGATATTTTACAAAGCCATCATGTAGTAAAAACAAAAAGTAATACTAATTGTGTGATGCTCTGATCTATCTTTCTTTATGAAAAAAAGTCATCTAATTAACCGCGTCGAGATTTCGTGACCTGGCGATCATTGTTGGATACACGAGACCCCATGATCCCAGTACCGTAATGACCTGCGTGCTAATGACCTGACCATGATGTACAGCAGCGCTGTCGTGTAGGGCGTAGGGTGAATTAATTAATTTAAATCTGTGCCTCTTTTTTTTAAAAAAAAATGCATAACACTGTCATTTCGTAATGTCTTCAGTTTGATTTTCTAATGTCCTTCATCAAACTTTAACAAAACATTTCAGAGACGTTGCGTTCATATCTGCATATTGACAACATTTTTTGGTTGGAGACTAACTCTTCCACGTATGCACACATAACATTAACGAAATTGTATCGCCTCTAAGACAAACTATTGACTCAAAGTATTTGAGACTGGATACTACCAAACTCTCCCAGTAAGTAGACAATCTCATCTATGTAGACAATTTATCTAAGCCGGCAATCTCATTTAAGTAGAAAATATGTGGTTCGTTAATTTATTGAGAGCTATCTTTTTCTGTCTTTTGGGTTTTGTAACAGTTAATTTATTATTTTTTCCTCCCATAACAAACTTATTTTATTTCAAGCTTGAAAAACCAAATTCATATTTATGTATACTATATATAATATAATGCAGTAATGGTTATTATACACCAAGTTCCAAAAATGAATCATAAATACCAGATAAGATCAGATGCCAGTAACCAAAGTAATTTAGTTTTGATTGCCATAAAGCTAACAGAAACAGGTTTTTTTTTAAAATTATTAAAAAATGTAACATTTGGGAATAGAATTTCGTTATCTTGGAATGTAAGCCACAGAAATGAACTTTGGACTCCCAGCTCGAACCACCACCACCCACCACCACCCACCATCCACCACCCACCACCCGCAAACACCTCGTGACGGAAGCGATTTCAGATTCATCCCTAATCAAAATATATATTTTTAAAAATTTAAGTGAACAATAAGTTCCATGATTTTCACTTAATTTCTACACAATCTGAAGGACATGTAGATAAATTGTGCTTAAGCATTAAAAATAATCATTTTAAAATTTATATAGCGCAGTACCAAAGCAAGCAGTTAGGCTCATCTTTTAATATCAGCATTAGCCGAACCAAAGAAATTCCACTCCAGAATATGGTAGCAAGTGCACGTAGACCAGAAAAGTGGGGGACAATAGGATATCGCACGTCACAAGGTTGTGAATGGTGAGATAGGGGTGCGGGATTTGCAAGATACCTTGAGGTATGCCCCCACCCAATCCTTAAAAGGAAACACCAACAAAGGAATATTAATAGCTTTTGAGAAGGAGTACCCTCCCGGATTGGCGTCATCATGACGATTATCCCTCAGCGTTATTTGTCGGAAGTTCTATTTCTAGGGGTACCCGAGGGTGATTCCATTGTTGCCCGATATCTAGGCCAAAATTTGAGCTATTTATAGATAGGCTGTTAAACGTTTAAAAAAAAATCAACCTGCGGTGTATATTGAATCCATCAATCTTCAGCTGTCGACCTCCCTACACTCGGAATTAAAGATTGTATCGGACTTTTAATCTAAGTTGTAACATTAGGATGATAGGGTTAAGGTGAGAGTTTGGGGCAGAAGGATGCGTTCGCCAGTGGAATCAATCCCATGGCTCGAACAACGGTTGGTTGTAAAGACGAGGGATAGACTTTAGGACTTGGGACAGGGCTGGGAGACGGTTGCCAGAGGTGTTTGGGAGCCAACCCTGAAAGTAATGTGTGGGTGTCAGGACGGGCGAGTTAATATGTTGCGAGGGGGGGGGGCATAAATTGTATTGATGGGTTGGCGTGAGTTTAAAGAAAGGGATGTGTGGGTGTGAGGGCGGGGGATTTAAAATGTTGGAGGGTGGGCATAGCTTGTGTGGGTGTAAGGATACATGAGGGGGAGGAGGCAGTGAGTTGGGGGCTTACATTAAAGTGATGTGCGGGTGTGAGTAAGGAAGGGTGAATATATGACGGGGGGATGAGGGCAGTGAGTTAGGGGGCGTACATTAAAATTATGTGGGGGTGTTAGTTGGGAAGTTTGAATATATGATGAGGGGGGCGGCACGAGTTAGCGGGCGTATACTAAAATTATGTGTGGCTGTGAGTTAGGACATGTACATACAGGATGGTGGAAGGGCTCAATGAGTTATTGGGCGTAAGTAAAGTGGTTGTAGGTAGGTAAGAGAGCGAAATTGTGTGGTATTAAGAAATAGAGGCGTAGAAGGTGTGCAAAGGAGTATTGCTGAGGGGTTATCGAGAAATATTTCCAACAGTTTTACATTTTTCTTGTAAAGATTTGTAAAGATGAATAGGCTTCCTGAATAAGTCAAGAAAACCAGCACACTATTAACATTAAACCTCAAATAAAATTGCAAGACCAGGCATAAACTATGCACCAGTGTAAAACGGAATAACCTTCGGTATAAAAGAGCATCTGTAATGCATAAGATCGTTATTCTTATTTTATTACACGCTTTTATTTAAGTCACAATGTTTGTATGTTGTATCCTTCCTTCAAATCTTGAAACGTAAAATTAAACAACTTCTGGTGGACCTAGAGGTCTCAAACTTTTACCACAGATAGATCTTGGATTACAATGCATTGTAAAAAAATTTCAGATCGATCGAATGTACCGTAATGAAATTAATCAATTTTTAGTTTATCTCTATTTATCACTATTTCGAATGTATAGTCGTCTGCTAGGGTTGACCTCCACGGCTCACTGGTTTCACTCTAGCCCTCGCAAATTCCCGTGTTTACATCAAGGACAGGGAAAATCAGCGCGTTTCAGTCTGTAAATGTTTGTAAATAAAAGCGTGTCCTTTTTTAAAAAAAGGTTTTTTTTTACATTTTACTTATTCCCTATTATTGTCGGCATCACTGATTTTCAGCCTGATCTTAAAATTGAGTCATTAGGAAATTTATTAATTAAAATGAACCAGAGGCGCCCTTTAGCATCACGTGAGGCCTTGAGCGAGATTCATGTCTGGTTTCTTGGGGAGTGTCGTATGTGTGGCATAGGGTTGCAAGTATGGTTTCTATACCGGAAACATTTTTCTTTAGCGCAGTCACTGGGGGTGGTAATCATGCAATTTTTACAAATTTCCACCCGCCTTAAACGAAGTTTTACTAACAGTTTTTCAACAGTGTTAGGACGTTAATAACGTCACAAATGCATTTTTTTGCCCCCTCCCCTTTTCCCACACCCCGTGTCACAAGCTTTAACTGTAACATATTTTTCGTCCCTGCCGCCACCCCCCCCCTGGGAGAATAGCAAGGGTTATAGCTCCTTACCCACTCCACCCTCCAGAGTCAATGTGTTATTGAGTTTTGCTGCAAATCTCGTTTTATGCTAACCACAATTGAAAAATGTATATAAAAAAAGTTTCCCCAGATCAGACCACCCAATAAGTGACCGCCTTCCTGTGACACCCCCGCCTCCTCACCCCCCACCCCATTCTTCCAGACCGTGACGTACTTCGAGCACCGCCCCTAAGGCGTCAACGGTTATGTGACCACGACCGGCTGCATCACGCCCTTCCTCTTACGTCACAACCACCGAGCCACCCGAGAAGATCAAACAAACCTTTCCCCCGAATACAACGGATTACACGTAGCGCCGGTGTAAGCCCCTTTCCATCTCGTGCTGGTAATGACTTTGGCGTCGCCCAAAAACTCTTAGCGGCCTCGTGTTATGTCAACTTCCGAGGTCAAGGGTCACACGTTCGGCGGTGCCACGTACTCGTGAAAAACAAACAGAGACGTTGGTGTGCTCTTGAATCTTGAGTCTGGGGTTGTAAATAGACGTGGCCGGGTAGAGTCCATTTGAAACGTTACTGGATTTTAAATTGAGGCGAGAGAGAGATAGAGAAGAATTGAATGACGTCACAAACTCAGGATTGAACCAAGTATTAAAGTCAACTTCCGGGTAAATTAATGAACTTGATTTGTCATTAAATGGATGGAATCTTCTAATAGAACATCCGGGGATTGATTTGGAACAATTTCATTAATAAATTATTAAATATCCGAGTTTCTCTGTGGACGTATCTGAACAGATCTTTGTTAATAGGACGGTTTGTGGACTTGACCTTGACCTTGATCGAGGAAATAAATATTGCTTACAACTTAATTATATCCACACACAGACACAAATGTTCACCGTCTTGTCATGGTCCCTCCCACCCACCTGTTCACAAAAAAATAAAAAATAAAAATAAAATGACCTACTTCCCGTGATCCTATCGAGCTGATCAAAATTTAGATCGATCGAATTTACCTTAATTACATTAATGAATGTTTTGATTATCTCTGTGTATCTATGTAGAATCATGGAAAGAAAGTGAAGATGCATTGGACACACCCTTAGGAAAGATAACAGCAGGGCTAGGCAGGCTTTAGATTGGAACCCCTCATGGCAAACGACAACGAGGAAGACCCAAGCGTGCATGGAGACGGAGCATGTTAGACGAGGCTGGAATGACTGGGAAGAGCTGGGAAGAATTGAAGCGACTGGCAAGGGACCGTGTAGAGTGGCGAGCTTTGAAAGAGGCCCTTTGTTCCACAAGGAACCCAAAGGACACATGATGATGATCTCTATGTAGCATGTAAATGTTTGTGCTAGACTGTCGCGCGGTGCGTATTATATTGAAATGTCAGGAGCAGAACTCTGATCTGTTCTCCACCTATGTCGACCTGACCAAGGCCTTTGACACTGTTGGCAGAGAGGGTCTGTGGAAGATCATGGCCAAGTACGGTTGCCCAAGGAAATTCATCGTCTTGGTGCAACAATTCCATGAAGGCATGCAGGCCAGAGTCCAGGACAGCGGGGAGTTTTCTGATCCTTTCCCAGTCACAAACGGAGTCAAGCAGGGCTGCGTCCTGGCACCAACACTGTTTAGCCTCATGTTTTCCGCCATGCTGACAGAGGCCTTCAGAGACGAGGATGTTGGTGTCAACCTGAAATACCGCACAGATGGCAAGCTGTTCAACCTTCGGAGGCTCCAGGCAAAAACCAAGGTTATGACAGACATCATCAGAGACCTGCTGTTCGCTGATGACTGTGCCCTCAACGCTGTCTCAGAAGCCGACATGCAACGCAGTGTAAACCTGTTCTCCAGTGCCTGCACAAACTTTGGTCTGTCAATCAACACCAAGAAGACTGAGGTCCTCCATCAGCCTGCGCCTGGAAGACCCTACGTAGAGCCCAACATCACTGTCAACGGCCAGAGACTCAATACAGTGCACCGGTTCACATACCTAGGCAGCACACTGTCTCAAAATGTCACCATCGATGACGAAGTGAACGTCAGAATTGCCAGAGCCAGCTCCACTTTTGGCAGGTTGTACCCTAATGTCTGGAACAGAAGAGGCATTACCATCCAGACCAAGCTGAAAGTGTACAGGGCAGTGGTGCTCCCCACACTGCTTTATGCTTGTGAAACTTGGACTGTTTATCAGCGCCATGCAAGAAAGCTGAACCACTTTCATATAACAAGCCTCAGGAAGATTCTCGGCATAAAGTGGCAGAACAAAATTCCAGACACAGTGGTACTGACCAAGGCAGGTCTCCCCAGCATCTTCACCCTCCTGATGCAGTCCCAGCTTCGCTGGGCAGGGCACGTTGTCCGAATGCCAGACGAGAGACTGCCAAAGAGAATCTTCTATGGTGAGCTCCAGTATGGCCAGCGGTCCCACGGTGGGCAAAAGAAACGCTTCAAAGACACACTGAAAGCCTCAATGAAAGCGTTTGCCATAAATCCAGACACGTGGGAACGAGCTGCAATGGACCGATCCACCTGGCGCTCTTCCATCCACGAAGGTGCCAGGTCATGTGAGGCAAACCGGATTACCGCCGCAGAAAAGAAGAGGCAAGCCCGAAAGGCCCATGCTGTCAACCCTCCAGGAGATGTCGCACTCGCCCCCTGTCCCTTCTGTTCCCGAACCTTTCGTGCAAGGATCGGCCTAATCAGCCATCTGCGCACGCACAGAAAACCCTCGGATGACTAGAGTGGTCCTCGTCGTATCGACGGACGAACGAACAGGAATATTGAACATAATCAATACTTTTAGTTATGTCTCATATATAAGGGATTTATAGTCAAAAACTTTGTTTTTACGGGTTTGTTTATTTATAAAGTTATATTAGTTTGTTCAATTAAATGTCTATTTTTTTCACATGGAAACATAGCCCATGTGGGCTCACCGCCACTGGGCACTAAACGGGATTCTGGTCCGTGGCCTAACGGGAAAGGGACCCTTCATTTTTTTTTCTAAATGCATATGTTGTGCACGTAGAGGTCAGACGGATCCAGTTGTATGGGGCTTAAATGTTTCTGGCCACGAGTGTGATCAGCATATGAACAACTACCAAACTTAGGGACCAGAAACATGCAGCATGAAATTTAATCAAAGAATATAACAAGTACTCTTGTTTCCATTGCCTGAGATTTCTTAGCACTATCACTATTCTGTTTTCTTTGCCTGAGATTTCTTAGCACTATCACTATTCTGTTTTCATTGCCTGAGATTTCTTAGCACTATCACTATTCTGTTTTCATTGCCTGAGATTTCTTAGCACTATCACTGTTATGTTTTTATTGCCTGATATTTCTTAGCACTATCACTATTCTGTTTTCATTGCCTGATATTTCTGAGCACTATCACTATTCTGTTTTCGTTGCCTGAGATTTCTTACCACAATCACTATTCTGTTTTCATTGCCTGAGATTTCTTACCACAATCACTATTCTGTTTTCATTGTCTGAGATTTCTTAGCACTATCACTATTCTGTTTTCATTGCCTGATATTTCTTAGCACAATCACTATTTAACTAAGACACAAACAACATAACTCACGCCAAAAGAGAGATGCTACAGGATATTTGTTTACAATATATTAGAGCCTATGCCAAATTAGTACGTTGTCATGACCTAATTGCGACGTTCCGCTCAGTGTTTCCAAGAAAAGTCGCAGGTAAACATAACAAACACATGATATGTCACAGGAACCCTGTTTCTGTCAGGTTATATTAAACGAGCAACAAAGACCCTCCACTGACGTTCCGCCGTCGTTTCGGTGGCATTTCGTACCTCCCCTCCAACAGCCGTCTCGACCGGCCATACATGGGCTACACGTCAAAAATACTATTCATTATAGTTATTAAATAACCATTAAAAATAAAGTTTTTGACTATAAGTCCCAACGCGTATCACTCAAAATAATGTCTTGGAAGAAAAAATACTGCACCAAAAATAACTCGCTTTGAACGTCCGCGTAAACTTGTTCAATATGTAAATGAGATTTAATTTTTCTGATTGGCTGTAGGGGTTTGAGGGACCAATCGCTATCGATGACCGCACAGAAAATTGCCTTTTATTATATAGGAGGATTAATATTGTTATTAGCTGAAAAGGAATAGTTAAAAACACCACAAAATTATTTTTTTTTAAAAAACACCGCAAAAGGACGACATTTAAATAGTGTGCATTACATTTTGACGTTTGGTTCTTAAAATATTATTTTCCATTGCACACCCCCTATCTTAATCACTTCTTCATAATCAGGTAATGCATTCAATTTCTAAAATTACAAAGGACATGCAGCTCAAAACCCGCGATGCTTTTATGGGTCATTGAACGCTAGATTAGGAACCATTGTTCTTAAATTTTTGTCGCCTTTCTTTATGTTGGGTTGTTGAACATCATATTACCCTGTTATAGGATGTTGACTGAAAAGACCTTTTGTAGTCAGCAACTTCAGAGCTGACTGATTTATAGATAAACCATGGATATATGTGGATCTTCATGATATGTTTTGTTGGCAAGTGTGTGGATTACCAGTGTGGGGATGACCTGTGTGTGGGTGACCTTTGTGTGGATAACCAGTGTGTGGATAACCAGTGTGTGGATGACCGGTGTGTGGATTACCAGCGTGGGGATGACCTGTGTGTGGGTGACCTTTGTGTGGGTGACCTTTGTGTGGATAACCAGTGTGTGGATAACTAGTGTGTGGATGACCGGCGTGTGGGTGACCGGCGTGTGGATGACCGGCGTGTGGATGACCGGCGTGTGGATGACCGGCGTGTGGATGACCGGCGTGTGGATGACCGGCGTGTGGATGACCGGCGTGTGGATGACCGGCGTGTGGATGACCGGCGTGTGGATGACCGGCGTGTGGATGACCGGCGTGTGGATGACCAGCGTGTGGATGACCAGCGTGTGGATGACCAGTGTGTGGATGACCAGTGTGTGGATGACCAGTGTGTGGATGACCAGTGTGTGGATGACCAGTGTGTGGATGACCAGTATGTGGATGACCAGTATGTGGATGACCAGTATGTGAATGACCGGTATGTGGATGACCGGTATGTGGATGATCGGTATTTGAATGACCAATGTGTGGACGAAGGATGTGGATAACAATGCCGTGATAACGATGGATTCAAAGTTTACCTGAATGTTCTAACTGACTTGGACTGCAGAACAAATTCAACTTAAACGTATTATACCTTATGTACACTACACATAGGCTATTTCAATGTAGACTTAATATAACCCAACATTTGAAAATAATATATGTACAAACTTTTAAACAGTTACTTAAACTTTCTTTTAAAAGTACATCTCTCAGCAGGTACAAACCAATTGTCAAGCGAACGTAAGTTATAAAGCGTTAATTTAAAAAAACGAACTTTCTTGGAACAAGATTTAATTAAAACTTATATCTATACAACTTCTGAAATAAGTTTTCCTGCTAAAGTAAAATATATTTTTAAAGGCTGAGAAAAAGACAGACTGCGATACGCGAGTCACATGAAAAGAATGGGGACAAGATGCGTAGAAGCGAAGCAGAGACAGCGTGGCAGAATATTTACAGGTTGAACAGGAATTAGATGGGTGGATCATTGATATGGAGCAAGGCGTGTAGCTTCCGTGGTCCGAGCAAAGGCTGACGGGAATTAATTTTGAAGATATTGTTTAGCTATTGTTCGATCCAGGTGTCAGCATAAACATGAAAACAAATTGAGTTTCTAATTTTTTTTTAAAAATGAAAATGTAACACATATTTAGCTTGCTTCAGACTATTACTTGTTTAAAAAAGATATTCCATTATAAACTATAAATGTTTATAGTTCATGGATGTCAACAAAAGAACCTTGAAAATTTGCCTGTACATGCATGAATCTAATTCAAAAGAAGTAAGTGTTCCACGTGATAAAGCTTTGAACAGAACTGCTTATCTTTAAGACAAGAGGAAGTTCATCATTAATGCGTTGAAAGAAGTGAAGGTGCAAATTACGGTGAAGTCAACTTTATAACCAAAAACTCTTAAATAGAACATAAAGCCCATAAATTTACAAAAACGTATTCCCGGCAACACAACCACACTTCCGGATCTCAGTTGGAATATAAAAAAAATCCGTTTATTTTCAAAGTTGAATTTTTTTTTCAAACCAGAAGACGAATTACATCAGGTGAAGATAATCAAACCAGACCACGTACGAGGCGGGCCAATACTTCAGGTGTTTGCTCTACTTTAGCGGTATGAGGGGAGGTCATCCATCTTTTACCTTTCTTTCAGCTCCTGAGTTGATGTGGGCTTTAAAATAAAATAATCTTCATGCCTAGGTATTTAAGTAGGAATGTGGACCGCTGCTGGCGCGAGCTAGTCACGTGAGTTGAAAGTTATCCCTCAAAGAATTCCTGGTTGCTTAGTTACATCTGCGAGGCTTAGCAACTTTTGTAACGTATCTCTTCATGTTAATCTTTATCTTATCAACAGGCAGATAAATTATTTTTTTAATTTGGACTAAGGGGCACTAGGATATTTTAAGATGTTTGGCTTTGGGGGACGTAAATAACTATACTATCAATCTTTGAGGCCCCATTGGGACAAGAGTAATTAACGCTATCTTTCTTTGAGGCCCCTATAGCCCATACAAGTTTCGTTTCACTGTCATGACGTCAATGAGATTGAGAAAAAATGTATACATCAGTCTACTACTGTAAATATAAATGTCATTACCATGACCACACTATCCTAGTCCTCTTTCCACTCAGCGATAGCAAGGTTTAGTGCAGTGTTTCTCAACATATCCAATATCAATTCCGATACCATTCAAGAAAAGATTTATTAAAACAAACGTAAATTTAAAGAAAAAGTAAAAAAATTTATCCTCTTATCTTATAGACGCTTCTTCTATGCAGAAGATAATTGCGTCCACAGACCATGACGGATGATCTATTGGGAAGTGATGCAGCGTTCACAGACCACGGCTATGAGGGTTCCACGCATTACCCAGCCGCCTAACTAGTGTTAGGTACCCATTCGGAGCTGGGTGACCCAGGGACGCCCTAGGCCCCGGGAACGAATCCTGGCCTTTATATGGATTCGAACCTGTGACCATCGGTACGCCAGTCGAGCGCTCTGCCACTCGACCACTCGAAAATGTAGTTATAAAAACATTAAAAAAACTTTTAAAAAGAATTTCGTCAGTAAACGAAAGATCCTATAGAAATTGTGTCCAGCCAACATTTAATTATGTGTTAAAAACAGCCTGGGACCAATACACTCAGAAGACCGTAAACAGATTGGAGGCAGCACGCATTTTCCTGATCAGACACAGGAACACAACGGTCATCAACTGTGGACAGGATGGTAGAAACACTGAGCTGGCCAATACTGAAAAACGGTTACTATTGGCCAGAAAAACAATTCTTAAATTTTTAAATTAAAAATTAGGCTGGTCCTCTGCTTCGGCTTGAGGCGTAGACTCATCCCTCTCCGGCTTAAACCAAGACAAGGTCATGGTATAAGCCAATGTAAGGTAACAAAAACAGGAACTCAATAGAGGAGCTGCTCGTTCCTGCCAAGGAAAACAAGTGATTGGAAAAAATCTTCCAATGGGACCAGTTGAAGAGAAACCAATTTACGCATTCTTTTCTAATGCCTCCTTTTCCCCTTCCTCCAGTGACTAATACTTAGATAATCAACCGTAAAAAGTATTATCTTCACAAAGATATATACACAAAACATCACATTTTTACAGGAGCCATGATCAGAATATTGATCGTAGGCTCCTCATCGAGTTTTATGTCATCGCGTTAAACTATTTTGGAACATTGGGTATGACTTTTGGTTGTAAAAATGCACGAGCTCGATAACTGACAACTTCCTACCATCAGGACTGATAAACGTACACGTGTGCTATCCTTGTCATTACTTGTCTTGTTTAAGACATGAATGTTTATGTTGAATGCATTTTTAAATATGTGCGTCACTATTTTTATGTAAACGGGGTGTACCGCGCTATATTTTCTCAAATTATTATTATTAAAGAAACTCTTGACTTACTTATTGAAATCTTTTTCATATATCCCTTTCACCAATTCTTTTACATAGACACTTGTATGATCTTTGCCTTTTGCCTGGCTCTGCATCAACGTTTGAAAACGGAACGCCTCGTGTTAGACTGAGAGTTACCATTGACATCAAACGGTAATTTATATGTGTTGAAACACATCCACGACACCAATTTGCAGACTTGCTTGAGATGTTGTTACGGCTCATAACTTCCACGGGAGTTGGTGAACCCAAACTCTCCACTGTCTTATAAACGTGTCGAGACCCACTTGAAAATATTCCACCACCATTAAAAATGTAAACAAACCCGTATTGTATAATTACCTTTCCCCTCCCTCAAATTCCCCCCCCCCGTATGACGGGGGAAGGATTGTTGTCAATGTTTTCATTCACAACTAAAAGATCCGGGTAGAAATTATGGGAGAATATATGCAAGTCAAAAGTCATGTTTTTGTTAAGATTGTTTCATTCATCTATGTGTAGGTGCGTCGTGCGTATTTATAGATGATGCATCATTTGTTGCTCTGAGATTCTAATGAGAAAAAAAAATGTAGAAATGAAGATACGTAATAAACTATATTTTTTAAATCCCTTATATTAACTTCACCGGCGTCTCTCTCTCTCTCTCTCTCTCTGTCTGTCTGTCTTGGGCTCGGCAGGGCGGAAAAACAGAAGTCAAAAATGACCCATTTCCCATGATCCGATCAAACTGAAATTTGGCACACGGACCCGTCGAACCTAACAATGCATCGTATCAAAATTTCAGATCGATCGAACGTACCATAATTAAATTAATGCATTTTTAGTTTATCCTTATTTGAGGTATGTAATTCAAAATTCACTGTTTGTTATTTTTTTTAAAATTCCAGTTCCACGTGAGTTTGAGTTGACGCCGACCGTCGTGTTGACGACGACCGTCGTGCCGACACCCCCTCACATCCCACCCCCATTTATTAAAGACAAGGGACATCACTCGGTGTCAGTCTGTAAATGTTTGAAAATAATCAATACTGTTAGTTATGTCTCATATATAAAGGATTTATAGTCAAAAACTTTATTTTTACGGGTTTGTTTTATTAAATCCCTTATATTAACTTCGCGGCCGTCTCTCTCTGTCTTGGGCTCGGCGGGCGGGCGGGCGGAAAAACAAAAAACGAAAATGACCAACTTTCCGTGATCGGATCGAGCTGAAATTTGGCACACGGACCCGACTCACCTAACAATGCATCGTATCAAAATTTCAGATCGATCGATCGTACCGTAATTAAATTAATGCATTTTTAGTTTATCCTTATATGAGGTATGTAATTCAAATTCACTGTTTTGTTATTGTTTTTTTTCTCCCACTTCCACGTGAGTTTGAGTTGACGCCGACCGTCGTGTTGACGCCGACCGTCGTCCCGACACTCCCTCACATCCCACCCCCATTTATTAAAGACAAGGGACATCACTCGGTGTCAGTCTGTAAATGTTTGAAAATAATCAATACTGTTAGTTATGTCTCATATATAAGGGATTTATAGTCAAAAACTTTCTTTTTACGGGTTTGTTTTTTAAAGCCCTTATATTAACTTCACCGGCGTCTCTCTCTCTCTCTCTCTCTCTCTCTCTCTCTGTCTGTCTGTCTTGGGCTCGGCGGGTGGAAAAACAGAAGTCAAAAATGACCCATTTCCCATGATCCGATTAAACTGAAATTTGGCACTCGGACCCGTCGAACCTAACAATGCATCGTATCAAAATTTCAGATCGATCGAACGTACGATAATTAAATTAATGCATTTTTAGTTTATCCTTATATGAGGTATGTAATTCAAAATTCACTGTAAATTCCAGTTCCACGTGAGTTTGAGTTGACGCCGACCGTCGTGTTGACGACGACCGTCGTGCCGACACCCCCTCACATCCCACCCCCATTTATTAAAGCCAAGGGACATCACTCAGTGTCAGTCTGTAAATGTTTAAAAATAATCACTACTGTTAGTTATGTCACATATATAAGGGAATTATAGTCAAAAACTTTGTTTTTACGGGTTTGTTTTTTAAATCCCTTATATTTTTTTCACCGGCGTCTCTCTCTCTTTCTCTCTCTCTCTGTCTGTCTTGGGCTCGGCGGGCGGAAAAACAGAAGTCAAAAATGACCCACTTCCCATGATCCGATCAAACTGAAATTTGGCACACGGACCCGTCGAACCTAACAATGCATCGTATCAAAATTTCAGATCGATCAAACGTACCATAATTAAATTAATGCATTTTTAGTTTATCCTTATATGAGGTATGTAATTCAAAATTCACTGTTTTTTATTTAT
Source organism: Ampullaceana balthica (assembly GCA_944989445.1). Taxonomy (NCBI): domain Eukaryota; kingdom Metazoa; phylum Mollusca; class Gastropoda; family Lymnaeidae; genus Ampullaceana; species Ampullaceana balthica. The sequence continues at coordinate 8,513 of CALYLW010000595.1, read as the reverse complement.
TTTTTATTCCAGTTCCACGTGAGTTTGAGTTGACGCCGACCGTCGTGTTGACGCCGACCATCGTGCCGACACCCCCTCACATCCCACCCCCATTTATTAAAGACAAGGGACATCACTCAGTGTCAGTCTGTAAATGTTTAAAAATAATCACTACTGTTAGTTATGTCACATATATAAGGGATTTATAGTCAAAAACTTTGTTTTTACGGGTTTGTTTTTTAAATCCCTTATATTAACTTCGCGGCCGTCTCTCTCTGTCTTGGGCTCGGCGGGCGGAAAAACAGAAGTCGAAAATGACCCACTTCCCATGATCCGATCGAACTGAAATTTGGCACACGGACCCGTCTGACCTAACAATACGAACGTACCGTAATTAAATTAATGCATTTTTAGTTTATCCTTATATGAGGTATGTAATTCAAAATTCACTGTTTGTTATTGTTTTTTTTCTTCCAGTTTCACGTGAGTTTGAGTTGACGCCGACCGTCGTGTTGACGCCGACCGTCGTGCCGACACCCCCTCACATCCCACCCCCATTTATTAAAGACAAGGGACATCACTCGGTGTCAGTCTGTTAATGTTTGAAAATAATCAATACTGTTAGTTATGTCTCATATATAAGGGATTTATAGTCAAAAACTTTGTTTTTACGGGTTTGTTTTTTTTGCTTAAAGTTTGCCATCTGGATGGTTAATGCTGGCCAGAGAATAGCTTCTATTTTTAAAAAGGTTAGGGGTCAAGGTAAATCGGTCACAGAGTCGGGTGTAGAGATCGCAAGTTACCATGGTTACTTGGTCTCTTAACTTAAGTTCGATGTTATGGACTTGTTGGACTTGGTGAAAAGTTTATTCACTAAATTCATGTATTTCATAAAGCATTTCTTTGTTGTAATCATTTATATAGTCAATAATTTAGAGATTTACACATATTTAAAAAGATTTCATAACTTTAGAGTTGTTTTTTCTTAGACCATATCTATCTCACTAAAAAGTAAACATTCGTTTTGGCCATTTAATGCATTTTAAAAAATCTGAAAAAAGAAATTAGTCCTCTTTGTTTAAAAAAAATGATATATAATAAATTTTTTAAATTAAAAACAAACTGTTTAAATCATTTAAATTAACTCGTGGTGTCTGTTTGGTTGCTTGCTTGTTTGTTTGTCGAAACAACTTTGGATCGATTGTTTCCCCCATATCCTCGTAAGCTAGCGAGCTGAAATTTTGCAGGCAGTTTTGTGCCGACGATAAAAACGATGTATCAAAATTTCAGATCGATCGCATGTACTGTCATTAAATTATGGAATTTTTAGATTATTTTATTTATCTATATGTATCATATTATTTTTTGAAATACAGTTTTGCGGTTCGTATTATATTGAGCGACATTTTTATTAATACTTTCCTGTAGAGCGATTTGGTGCGTATTATATTGACAATACTTTTTATAAATATACTAGCGTATCATCCGTCAAAAATGACGGAAGTTTTCAGCTGAAATCTATTTGAAATGACCCCCTTTCCAGTCCATGACGGACTATGGGGCAAGTGTGAAATCTATTTATTTTATAAAAAATGCACTTTTTTAGGGCGCCTACGGCGCCGACCTTTTCAAAAGCCCAACTAACTTGTCCTTGTTTGATAAATACGAAATATTAAACTTTCTGAAATGTACACAAATTATTTTATATGAGCGAAAACAATGACGTCATATAATATTTTTTTACAGCACATCTTTAATTTGCATTTTTTTATGCATTGGTGCAGTAATTTGGTTTTCCCTGCTTTCTAAAATTATTAGCGTCACGGACTCACGGACAAACATTGCAAATTAAATTGTTTAATTGTTTAATACCCGATCGGCGCGCATTATATTAAACACGTTTTACGAGACATAACTAAAATTGTGTACTTTTGGATTGTCTTGTGCTGCATATTATAATGAAAATGTACATAAAGGATTTATAGTCAAAAAGTTGGATTCTTACGGGCTCTTTTTATTTTTAATAGTTAAAATGAATCAAATGAGTACAATAATGAAAGTAAGAAAATTTGCTTAGAAAACATGTCATAGTTGGCTCAGACTTAAGGGGTTAAAATGCATCGGTGGTATTGGAAGGTAAATATTCGAGATTGTAGCAAAGATGGTAGCTCGGATGCTAGATGTGTAACTGGAATGGTAGCTCTGACACAGGCTGAGTGGTACCTGGGAGGATAACACGGTAATTGGTACAATGGCCCCATGGGCGCCCGCAGAAAATTTTCTAGGGGGGGGCAAAATATTTTTAGTAATGTTTTAATGTAGTTTTAATTTACTGTAGCGTATATGTATTGTAAACGAACGGACTGGGCACTGTAGTAATGAAGGGCATACATTAGTACCAAAGTTGTTATTTACACAATGTATGCAAGTATATAACGAAACATAATTTTAAAATAAAATTTATTCTTTAAACAAGAACTGGAGTCGTCTGTTATCCCTGCCAAACATATCTACAATTTTGTCCATAAAGTCTTTTTTGTTGCCGTTCACTTTGTCTCTGTGTACGCTTAACATGCACAACCCAGACAGACGTTCATCTGACATTGTAGATCTAAGCCATGTTTTTACACGACGTAATGTGCTGAACGACCGCTCCACAGTACATGTTGTTGCTGGTAATGTTAGCAAAACTAGTAAGGCATACCTGACAGCCGGATAAAACTTTGTAAACGGTAACAAGTCGAGGAAATCTTGGCTACTTTTGTATTCTCGCGTTTTCCAAAAATCAAACCAACTCAAGGCTTCACTTTCAAAATTATCAATGTGGTATACCTGATTAATAGTAGACATTGTATCCTTAAACTGTTGACGATTCAATTTGTACAATTTCGAAGGGTGTAGCAACGTTAAGTTAAATTGTGCACTGTTGGCGTCACAAAATCGACTCTCAATTGAGCTAATTAGAGAATCCAAGTATGGAATGTAAACTGTTTGTCTGAAGTACTCCTCAACACTTGTGGTTTCTGGATTACTTCGATGCTTTTGTCTTCCACACTGTCTTGGGATAATCAGTTCAATATCCACCTTCTGTGCGATTTGTACTGTTTTCTCAAAAATATCCCTGAAATAGTTATCGGAATCACCTCGGTGAAGTTTTATTACACTGAGCAGGTTTTGAACTTGCAGTTGGACTTCTGGAAGATCAACTTGAACAGCTTGAAGAGCCTGAGTAACTGGTTCCAGTATGGCAGAGTACTGCGAAATAATATTGAGACAAAATAAAAACGTGCTGGACTTTGATGAACAATATAATTGATGTGCAGCCTGTCGTGTATTTCCATTTGCATGCAATGAAAATTCTTCCAGTTGACAATAAATATCTTCAAATTTACTAGAAAAAATCCGAATACTTTTATACTTGCTTGTCCATCTTGTCTCACACAGCAGAGGAATATTTGGAACAGAGGACCTCCTTTTTGGACTTTCACGAAAAAATGTAATAATTGCTTTGATAGTACCAATAGTATTTCGTATCACTGCAACATTATTAAGATCATTTACTACGAGATTCAGTCTATGCGAGGCACAGTGAACAAAGGCAGCCTTGGGGTAAATACTTCGAATTTTTGCCTGAACACCATTTTCTTTCCCGGCCATTGTAGAGCATCCATCATAACCTTGACCCAGCAGATTATTAAGGAGAAGACCAAATGTTTTGCAATGTTCAATAATACAATCAGATATCGTGGCGGCGTCCATATCTTTCAGAGGAGAAAATCCAAGGAATTCCTCACGAATCATAGCCTGCTCACTAGACGTATCTACAAACCGGACTCCCAGTGATAATTGTTCTGTTCCTGAGATATCTGCTGTTTCATCGGCTATGATCGAGAATCCAACAGCATTGTTGGCAGCTTTTACAATGTCTTCTCGCAGAGCTTGTTCAGACATGTTGATCAAATCATTCTGAGTTCGGTGTGATGTGTAACGTGCATTTTCAGCAGCTGTATCAAAATGGTTTTTTAAAATACTGTCTCCTCCCTCAATTCGATAAGCATAAAGTTGTTCGGCATTTCCTTTGGTGCTATTTTTCCCACGAATTGCCAAATCGTTTGTTCCGCAAAATAAGATTGTTGAAATAATAGGATACAGTTTCTTTCTGTTTTCTTCAATAATTCGTTTTACTGAATTATCTACCTGACAAATAATAACCTTATTTGGATCTCTAATGGTTGACGTGAAGTGTTCAGCATCTTGTTGAGACCCACGATGCCATGCTGAGCTGATATGGTTTCTTGCACATTCATTAAAATCTTTGTACTTTGTGCAAGGAGTAGTAATAAAGGCACCTTGAATTCCTCTTTGAACTGGTTGCGGAAATAAAACACAGAAAATGCAAAAGGCACCTTTTAACCTTGGTGAATATGATAACCATGGACTATACTTTGTCAGCCAAGATTCCCTGAAACAACGTTTTCCACTTCCAGATATGTCACCTTCAAAATCATATGACTGTTGAGGCTTGTATGGATCAGTTAGCAAACGATACTTAAGATCGACAGCAATCTTCGTAGTAGATTTTACATAGTTTCCAATGTCATATGTTAACATAGTATCTCTACTTTCAAGCTTGTCAGGGTCTGGTTCTGGTGGTAGCGTTGCTGCTCCAGATGAACAAGCAACAGTGTCCGTTTTCCGTTTTTTGCAGACAGGAGTTAACGTTATGTCTTCTACATCTGGAATCGATTGCTGTGGCTGTGTGAGAGGTTTTAAAAATTTCCGGATATCCATGACGCCTAAAAGTAAACTGTTTATTGCAATAACTTCTTTGCTTTGGTACACACAGTTATTGATGTATAAGTTCTTGAACTAACACAGGAAACATATTATACAGTTATGCTACCGTCTATGCCCTACTGACGACTATCTCTACAGCACTGTCCTAATTGTCTTACATGTCGCACCTAAATGCTGTCTCTAAAATGTTCTCCCTAAATGTTCTCTTCCTTATATAGTCGGCGAGCCGTAAGGTGTTTGATCCGGTCCAGCAGTATTGTCATATACTCTAATCTGTATAAGTCATTTCCGGTCATTGTTAGGAGGAATTCGGAAGGCCTCACATCCGGCAGCCAAATACACAACATTGTGCTGGGCTGGGGGCGGTATTGTTTAGAGAACCGATAATTTTCACCTCTGCCCGACGCATTCCAAGCTCCACCACAATAGTGTGGTGGGCTGCAGGGGGGATGGCTGTGGAAGCTTTTACTTCCGAGTCCAATAAATTTCTGGAGCCGGATGTCCTCACTTCCGAATTCCTGTCAGTCATCAGTAATCCAACACCCCAGGTACCGTCACCGGGAGTGAACAGAGGGCCCTTTGTTGCATGCGTGAGAAAGGGGGAGGGGAGCACAGTGGCTGGCGCTCCCCATGTATGTTTTTGGGGGCACACGGCCACATCCATAATAAAAATACTTATGTTCAAAACAACGTTTGACTCACAACATACGGTTGTACATAAAATAATTAATATTGTAGAGAACCTGTTGGTATGTGGGTGTATTGGGCCTCATTACTACTGGTTGGACTAAACTCTCTGCTTTCACTCAATTCAAACACCAAGACTGTAAGACTACATGAAGACTTATTATTTCCTCTTTATTGCCTCACTCCTTGATTCCGCTGCTGTCTCAATTCCGAAGCGGACGGCTGACCTTTAGATAACAGAGTCTACATTAAGCACCTCTGGGCGTCTGGACGCGGTTCGGTCTATTCATCTATCCAAGCTACCGCATGGGGCAGTTCACACATCTTGGTCAGTCCTGACCAGACTAAAAGTCCTTGCCAGCAACAGCAATCTTTGATTTAAAGACCGTTTAACTGCCCTAATTCTCTACAATATAGAAAATATAAACATAATTACCCAGTAAAACGAAATCAGCATCAGCTTAGATACTTTCTGTTTATTTTCTCTTTACTTTAATAAATTTGTTGTCTATTATTGTCAATTTTTTTTTAAATCCATCAATCCAGGGGGGGGCAAGCGCCCCCCCTTGCCCCCCCCCTGCGGGCGCCCATGATTTATGGCCCTTTTCTTTTCATGCTTGTACTTATTGCTACTTAGATGTCAAAATGGCATTTTATGAGAGAGAAGAAAAATAGTATATTCGACATTTTTCTGATAATATTAATATTTAATTTATTTTATTTATAATGGCCAATTATTATAAAAAACTACTTTTTTAAAAAATAGTTTTTCATTTATAAATAAATTTTTCTGTCATACGAACGCATGCGCACATACATGTGTAGTAGTAATAGTTGGACATTGTTATTAATAGTAAATTACTCTCAATAACTATTTTTAAGAAACGTTGTTTGGATAGCCCTTCGAAAACAATAAATAAAAGTTTATTAAAAATATAACATCTTTTTTTAAAATGGTAATTATACAAAAGCCTATCAATTTTAAAACGATTTCGTGATCTATGGAACTCAAATTTTATCGCCATTAAGTATATAAACAACTGCTGCCTCCAAATTTTCCCTTTACCTCCCTTGTTTGATCGTTTGTCTTGTAGTTTGCTCGGTCAAGTGTGACAGGAAATAAACCAACGACGAGACCTACATTAAGAGAACAGCGATATCTTCGTGTACAGTCTCCTTTTTCGTTATATGCAAGGGCGGTCAACGGTTGTTATCTACAATGCTGGAGGAATTTTCCAAAGAAATAAGACTTTGAATATACTTAACATTTGGGATAGCTGCACATGATGGGAAATATTTTACATGTTGAGATATCATTCACATGTTGGGATAAGCTTCACGTGTTTTGATATACTTTACAAGCTGGGATATGCTTTACATGTTGTGATATTCTTCCCATTTGGGATATTCTTCACATTGAGGGATATGCTTTACCTTTTGGTATATGTTTCACATGTTTGGATATGCTTCACATGTTGAAATAGACTTCACATTTGGTTATATATTTCGCATGTTGTGATATGCTTTACATTTTTGAGAGACTCTCTTCAAATTGAGACATGCTTTACACGGCTCAGTTGAAAGGACATACTTGACGCGTTAGATCATATTTTACATGTTAGGATGTGATTCATATGTTGGGAAATGGTTTTCCGAGTTGGGGAACGCTTTAAGAGTTGGGATATGCCTAACAATTTGGGATATGCATCCATCCTGACTTCACCTTGGCCATTCTTTGTGTCGCTATAACCCTATAGGTTATCTGCTGTTTCTGTATATAAATGGCATGCAATGAAGGATGCTAGATCCTTGCCGTTCTTTAATAGTTAAGGTCAGTGTCGAAGCGGATGGTGACTTCAAAGTTCATCTGAGTCACCAGCTCCTTCTATTTCCCCTTGAATCTCTTGGAAATATACCTACCGCTTGCTCAGAGCGGAAGCATTATTTAAAAAAAAATAGAATCACGAAATTCAAATCAGATTATCAAGATTACGATAATTGCTTTTAGAGCCGGGGCCCCTCCGGGAGCGCTAAATCACTCGAGCGTGGCCAGGTAGTAGGGCGACCCGTAAGATCCAACCCCAAACCAATCCCGATTTTGAAATCTTCACGCGTCAGCGTTTTGACGGCATGGGTTGTCATTAGTCCTTGTCGGAGACGGATTACTATTTCTAACAAATCATTGGATTACGATTAGCTCATTGGCGTGTGTGGGTGTCATACGTGTTTCACTGAAAAATCAGAGGTTCTAAGATTATTTAAAGAAACTGCTAGAGGCAACACTGAAGTTAATTTAAACACGATTTTACGGTTTATCATTGAAAACATATTAGACTAAAAATAGCAAATGGAAACATAAATGTATTTTTTTTAAACGAGTTATTTTTTTGAAGAAACACTTTGTCCTCTTTGGGAGTTTGGGAATCTTCCAAAATCGAGATACTCGAAGGCTGGAATACCAAGGGTAACTATCACCGGAATCGTCATGGTATTTTTAATGGCCAATAAAATTGCAGGGATTATCTAGCGTGGGAAGTCAGAGATTAACATGTGTCAAAACATCGTTATAGTCCAGCGGCTTAAAACTAGTGCGCGGTCTTGCAGCAAGGTGGTTAGAACTAATTGACCATCGTATATGGATGAAGCTTGTAACTATGATGATGCACGTTTTTGTCATTTTTCTCACGTAGCTATATTGGACGGACAATATTCACATATCTTCTCACCAGTCTTCCTAAGAATGGTCATATATCTCTCAAGCAGTCTATGACTATCCATAGTGATGTATTTTAAATGAAAGAATTTCGAATTATGCCCTTATGTTTGGTACGATTAAACTTGTAAAACTTTTTTTAAAAAAACAACTGTATACCCCCTACGGCAGTGATTGGGAACCTTTTTTGCGCCTCGTGACCGAATTTAAAACCAAACCCCACTTATTTATAGCAAAGTGCCAATACTCCAATGAAACACGACGATGGGGGTTTGGCTTAGCTGGTTTGAGTAAGAAAGTAATATATTTGTCTCGTGCCGGCTGATGAGGCCCTGCG